>OY754967.1:36926695-37236695 GCA_963576475.1 Molanna angustata | reverse complement strand
TCTTCATCCTGGCCTTATCCCGTTAGTCCTATTCAATTGATTGAAATAATATTATTATCAATTCATGTTCATCAGATGGTAAATTTCTACTGACCCCTCAACTTTTTCTCTATTGAGTAAAAACTGCTCTTTTGAGTATAAAATGTATTATTGATCTTTATTATTTTTTTTTATTTTTCATATGTCACACTTTTATTTTCATAGTGAAACTATACACAATTGTAAATATTTATTTTTTATTTTTTATAACCAGCGATGTATGTCAGCGATGGTGAGCACTATCTATTGAATACAGAAACACCAGATCTCTAGTTCAAATTTTTACCACCAATTGGCATTATTGAAATTTGTATTTTTTTTAATTAAATAAAAAAATCCGAATCTTCATTCCCTGATTGTGAAAAATATTTTTTTGTTTAGTGTCACTATGAAAATAAAGGTGCGATGCGTGTATTTGTTTTTTTTTTTACTGAATATTTTCATTTTCAATATCTGTATTTTGTAAATGGTTTTTTCATGTCTCTTTCTGTATGTAAAATGTAAAACATTTTTGCAAAAAAATTGGTTTGTGTAACATTGAACCCCCTGCTCATTTACTGGAATAAAATCTTTAATATTTTAGTGCCTATATAACTATAAACAACTTGAAAACTCCTCCGAGTTTTTATTTCATTAAAAAAACCCTATAAAAACACAGAACATATATATTGTAGAAAACATCGGGTGATGGGTATAAAAGGTTTTAGGTAGTGGACTGTATTATAAACGATCTCACCGATGCTTCTATATTCCTGGTTCACTGATTATTTTTTCTGTGCACACATCCACACGCAGTGGTCTTCAAACTTGTTCTGATTAATTTCTTTCTTGACACTTATTGTCACCCAAAATTATTGCAGCAAATGACAATTCTCATACATCGGTGAGGGGACAATGGTAAGGAAAGGAGTCAAAGGAAATATGCTTCTACATATATTTTATTTATTATTTTTTTTATACAGCACCATTTATAGATACAATATTAGTAACGAGGAAAGGAAGGAAGAGGGATACATTTAATTGATAAGAAAATATTACATGTGATATTTTAAATTGAATTTGTTCATTTGTTACAGACTCGATTCAACAATTACAAGAAAGTACTCTTCAACATATAGCTGCAAACCGAATCTTCAAGAGAAGTCCTAAAAAGTAAGTGTATTTATAAATTACTCAGTGGAGTCGAAGGTATTATACTTTTTTTCCCTAAATTTTACTCGGGAATTTTTTTCACATCAGTAGAGAATTTTTTAAAATTAGTCGTGTAATTTTCAATATTATTATATGAGACCAAGTATACTCCATCCTACTTCAAGGCTTAGTTTTTAGGACATAGGTAAGCGCTTTTGAAATGATCCTGAACCATTAAGCTGCGCTGTAATATATTGTAATTACTATCATAATCATCTGACCCAGGTAAAATAAGCCTAAAATAGGTTCGTGACTGCATTCGTAAGACAATCAACATCGCAATTTTACCGTGAGTGCCTTTATATTTTTTGTTGGTTGCTTAAAGGGTTTTTAAAAATATTCAGCAGGCTTATTAAAAACATATATTTTACTTTCAGGAATCCAGTTAGACCGTTTCCAGATATTCTTCCTGCAAAACCAGGTCCTCCGGTTGTAGACAAGAAACCTGCTACAAAACATTAAATTGCCTAGAAGGAGAAGGGTGTATGTTTTATAGATATTCTGTCGCCATTTACATGTAACATATTTTGTCATCGTCATTGGCTCTACAGTCCGCTGCGAACCCTGGCCTGCTCAAGAAAATTTCATTCTTATCGACAATTAGTCTTCTCCAATTAAAGACGTCTTTATCTCTCAAAACATTGGATTGCCTAGAAGTGAGAAGAGTGTATGTTACTATAATATAAATTCCAGAACTATGTGTGTTGTCAAATAAACATTTTTATATCTAAGTTTTGATAAGTGCGATCAAAGTAAGAAGAAACAATACACGAGAGTAAAAATTCGTTTAAAAGGTGGAAGAAAATGACAATCAAATATGGTGTAGGCGTAGTAAAACATTTTGTGTCTTCTGTACAATGTACATACCAAAACACTTATTAATTCGACATCCCTTCTTGGTGGTTTGCCGAATATGCAGTTGTTAACTTATATTAGACAATTTTAAAATTAAACTGTCAGTTTTCGAAATTGGTATATGGCATGATATAGTCAGCAATTTTTTTTCATTTTGTCTGCGTCTCTTGGCGTGCAGCGCAGATCGTTTGAATTATAAATAAATTCATATTTTAATTCCAGATCTGCGGTACCATCGTTTCCAGAAATACCACCAGCTACAACTACTAGAAGACCAATTCCACCAAAAACACCTCCAACAACCACAAGAAAAACGTTATCACAGAAGATATGAACACATCACAACAGTTTAAAGCCATCGATTTTGACAACTATCACGCAGAATTATTTTATCTTGTATCTTTGAAATGTTTTTGAGTTTTAAATTAGTTGTATTTTAAATTATCCAATCAATAAAACTATGGCCAGTTAGAAACAGTCTTTAAATTCATTTATCAAATGTGTTTTTTTTAGTAACCTTCGCATATATATTTTCCTTTTGATAAGACAACCGTTTCGGCAGACTAGGCCTATATCAACCGATAAACACAGAATTTTTGTTTATTTTTACAGCAATACAAATTATATTTAACAAATGTCATAAACCATATAACGTCTTTGTAAGGGTTTTGGAGTAATAATCAACATAATGTATAAACTGTCAGTTGAATAATAAATATGGGAATAGCACAGATGGGATGAGGCCCATTTTTAGGGACTAGTGATCTTTCAGAGCTCAAAACTCTACCTTCATTAAAAGTCATTGGACCTGGGGGGGGCAAGTCCCGTCAAAAATTTAAATCAAAACCCTCGTGATAACCCATATCAAATCTTAAGATATTATAGAGCTCCATAAGATAATTATATCCATGATGTGGGTAATCATGAGGGTTTTGCTTCCACCGTTTAACGGGACTTGCCCCCCTGATCTATGATAAAAAATATCATGGTATTCATCAAGAAGTACAATGTTTTCTTTTCACATATTGCATACCTAATGTTATTGTTTAATAACCATTTATATTGTTCGGTATTTGAATTTAAAACAACTGCGTTTGAGATTGCGTGTTTAACTTAGGCAGTATGAAATAAAACAAACTTTTTTTTATTTAATTTAATGTATTTATAACGTATATATATATATATATATATATATATATATATATATATATATATATATATATATATATATATATATATATATATATATATATATATATATATATATATATATATATATATATATATATATATATATATATATATATATATATATATATATATATATATATATATATATATATATATATATATATATATATATATATATATATATATATATATCACAAATATAAAAAAAATACTTGGTTTTATCTAGAATAACAGTTGTAATTACTTTGTCAGCATTCGAAATTATTAGATTATTAGATTTAATTTTAAATTGTAAAGAATTTAATGTTACAGAATCCAATTTTTTAATGTTCTTCTTTGAAGTAATGCTATCTTCTTTGATAATTTTGAACAAATAGGTTTAGATGTTGTATCTGAACCAAGAGCTATATCTGAATCAACGGCTAAATTATCAAAATCTTTGTTTTTAGTTCAATTTTCGGACAATGTTTTAACCCTTTCTCTAAGAGAATTTGCCCCAATTTATTAAATATTACATTTGTTTTATAAACAACGCGATCATAAAACTCTACATCTTTAAAACTATCATTAAATAGGGTTCATAGATAGGGACCAACATTGTATTGTAAAACGTTGTTATATATTGGTGATTTTTGTATGGATTATTTTGCCTAGTAAACTTTAATCATACTTCGTCGTCATTAATTTCCGAAGATTTTAAATACAGATATTTTGTGATCGATTAACTAGCTAGTATATAATCAAAGGAATACTTAACCATAGTATCAAAATATTTTTAAACTAGTTGCATGTAACACTTGATATCCAACTGTCGATGGCTACAGTATGTATCTACAAACCATAATATAATTTAATCAGAATTTATTAACATTTTTTTGTTTTTTTCTATACAAAACATGAATATCAAGATAGGATAGTGTGGAGGTCAGTCATTCTTCCTATCCCTACTTGAATATGGAAACTTCTTGATGGTATTTATTTATGGAGATTAAGTATTAAACTATTCCTCGACCATCCCCGTAGATATTACGAGTATATAATTACTAGGTACAGCCATACAAATTATATGAAACGATGTAGTCAATTTTTTTAAAAATTGTTACATTAAGTTTGAGATGTACTACTACAATGTTCATATTTTTTTAATAGAAAATTAAATTATCTAGTTGAGGTGTTTCAGCTTTTTTCGGTATTTTTTTAAAACTTTGGAAATATAGGCAAAAAAATATTTTTCTTAATAAAAAATGTTTGAGAAACTCTGGAACATTTTTGAAATAACAGGTTTAAGATTTTATATTTTTTACACTTAAACCAATTTTCAGCTTCTAGCTTTTATGGTTTTTGAGATATATGGAAAAATATATTAAAAATTCAAAATTTGGTAACCCCTGACTAAAATAATAATTCTGACACACGGACACACACATAAACACTATGGGCCTTACTTACTATTTATAATACGAGTTTAATCCAATGCTAAGTAAGTTTTGGCCATACAAAAAACTGGGTAAGTATCAGCTTAAACCTAAATTAAAAATAGTAAGTAAGGCCCTAAATGTTCTACTCTGAATTCTGAGTAAATCCATATATAGAACATACATATATTAAATTACAAACATTACACTAGCATTAAATTTAGGATATATTATCACTGTAATCTTGAAACTATTTTGTTGTTATAGGTACCTACTTAACGCTTTATTATATATAAGGTAATTGTGTATTGTTGCCAAATAAACAAATACATAAATAAATATGCTGGAAAGCTTCTAAGTTGGTGTTTTTTGACATCAAAGTTGGAAAAACCGTGAAAAATATAGGCCCTGAATATATGTAAATCTCGCGAATCTTGGCTTGATACTTTGGCGATATGTTAAGAGAAATAAATTCTCTTGAACAAACCGACAGTTGGATTAGTAAATTTTAAATATCCTTTTTTTTTGTTGTAGTTGATTTATCCCATAGAGAATGCATGGAATTGTTCACTGGTCCACTAATAAAGCAATGATATTGATTTTGTATGACTGTGTAACTCTTTAATAACCAAAAAAATAAATACGATTTTTTTTCATAGAATATGGATGAGAGACGTTTCACAATGCTTCGTAAGAAAGTTATTCAATTTATTTAGGGTTATAAACTAGGATTCAACTGATTAATCGAATAAGAAGTATTTGATTACTTTATTTTCAAAACTATTAAGATTTTGGAGTAGAAAATAGATTGAATATCAATAAACAAATATATAGTTAGTGAATTTTCAGTGTGTATCTAGAACTGACAATAATTATAGGATTGTGGTTGCCATTAATGTAACTGATTTAAAAATAACACAAAAATAATAAAAGTCAAAATCCGTCATACACCCTTTATTTCTTGCAACACTCGTTTCCAGAATAATAAAAAAAAATCGTATGAAAAATAAAACAAGTATGAACTACTACTAAAAAAATGTAGCATTAATACAATGTTTATTTATTTATTTTATATTCCTTTACGGGAAAATAACAGATAATATGTCGAATATTAATTTTAACAACACACAGTTGCCACGTTCTGGAGACTTACGATATTTATCGTCTCACAGATCCAGACTGAAGACACGATTAAAAACTGGGAATCGAACCCGGGACCTTTGGATCAGTAGTCAGATACCGAACCTATTAAGCTACAAAGGGCGACAATGCTATTTAAAAAGAGCTCGTCTCCCATTAATATAAACCACAACAGTAACTATAAACATGACAGACGAAATAAACATTAACATAATGGTATATTTTAAATTAAAATAGGTAAAACACGATTTCTTTGTTGTCATTGTTGACGACACTGTTGTTGGAGATCTTCATTTTAGAATTTCATAAAATCAAATTATCGTTTATAAGATTTATTTAGAATTTTTCATTTCAGATCTGCAGTAACACAGTTTCCATATTTGGCACCAGTCACAACAACTAGAAAGCCGCTTCCAACGCCCGCTCAATCAACACGAACAATAATGACAAAAAATGCATCACAAAAAATAAGAACAAACAAACATTGAATTGATTTTTTTTATTTTGAAAACACGACCTTAAGATTGAATGATGCTCCAGTATTTCCTCTTCAATTTACGGAGTTTACTTCTAAGGATTTGCAATTATTTCCTGACTGACCATCATATGTGATCTAAATGAAAAGAATTTTATTTTCTTTAATTAAAGTTTTGATTGTAAAAAATGAATGCCTTTTACTTCATAATCTCAACTTCAATTCAGGTCAAAGGATATTTTGATTATTTTATTTCGAGGAATTTATGCTGAATTTAAAAATAGTGTGACGAACATTCACTAGATAAATGTGAAAAATACATATGTTGTATTTTTTAGAAACATTCTGTGTAAAATGTTTAAGAAATTTGGTTTCAAATTGGGGTGTTTAGGATTATATGCCTTCTTAACAGGCCAACAAAGAAAGAAATTAAGAAATAACGAAAGAAGAACTAAACTATATTGACGAACAAAAAATATACAAATTATTAATATTTTCTCCTAATGCATTTTGATAATAAAATAATTAAATAATCGCTCGGAATTTAATTTCTCATCATGCAGAATCAATCTGTGCTGTCATTATTCTGAATCGATTTTTCTATGAAAGGCAGGATGAAAATTAAACATTTTAATTGTGGTTTGAGTTTAAGCTAAAAATGTTCACTGTTTTATTCATACATAGATGCCGATATCTATCATTGAAAAATATCATTGAAACTTACATTAAGATTTCTTAAAACCTACTCGAATGACAGTCTGCAATTAAAACACTTTATGGTGGAATCATAAAAAATGCATATATTATTAAAAAAAAAATCTAAATATCTTCATCTTTTAATAGTTTTCGTACGGGGCAGGAATAGGTTTTCCATCGGGTCCAGAAAATGCTATTGAATTTCCCTTGGTAATGGTTGGTTTGCCGTCTGGTCCTACGCTGAAGCCGTTGGCATAGCTCAGGGCGATTGTCATCCCGTTGGGAAGGTGATAGGACTGACTGCCGGAGAGACCTGCGTTGCCCCTGATGCCAGTCTCGTCGAAAGCAAACCCTTGACTTCCTGCACCAGCGGCGGACGCTCCAAAGCTTCCTAACGGTCCAGCACTCTCAAAGCCCTGTGCTTGCGCATTGGCACTGCTTGCGGACCCATGGATCGGCTGAAACTGGGGAAACCCTTGGTTTTGGAAGCCAGGGTTTTGGAATCCAGGGTTTTGGAACCCAGGGTTCTGTGGAAAACCGGGATACCTGAAAAAGAAGCAATACCTATTTTTGAAATTTATCAAAATACAATTGTGCCTAGTTAAGAAGAGAAGCAGTGAATATGAAACCGTATCGTTGTTAAAAATGGGAAGATCGGAAGGTCCTGAAGGATCCTGAGTTATCTTACTGACCCGATGGAGTGATCTTTATTAGTCCGCTGCAGGATTTTCAAATACTGAATTATGAACTTTGAGGTACATTATATCAAAATGTATTAGCGGCCTTCGTGGTTCAGTTGGTAAGGTATCTGATTGCTGATCCAAAGGTCCCGGGATCGATTCCCGGTGGAGACACAATTTAAAATTAAGTTTTCAGTCAAGATCTGTGAGACGATTAATATCGTAAGTCTCCAGAATGTTATTGGGTGCGTGTTAAATTAATATTTAACAAAGTACCTGCCTGTTAGCTAAAATAAAATTAGAATAGAATAGAATAATAATAATAAATAATAATAATAATATTTATTAAAAATAAAAAACACAAACAACAAATACAATAATAACAGTATAAACAAAAAATAGGAAAAAAAAAATAACATCAATTAGGAATTCTCCCCGAAAATAAGAAAACCTTGTGCTTCGGGGAATAGAATAGAATAGAACAGAATAGAATAGAATAGAATAGAATAGAATAGAATAGAATAGAATAGAATAGAATGGAATAGAATGGAATAGAATGGAACAGAATGGAACGGAATGGAACGGAATGGAACGGAATGGAACGGAATGGAACGGAAAGGAACGGAATGGAACGGAATGGAACGGAATGGAACGGAATGGAACGGAATGGAACGGAATGGAATAGAATGGAATAGAATGGAATAGAATAGAATAGAATATAATAGAATGGATTTATTAAATTTAAAGATCTTTTATTAGGACTTTTATTTATTATTTTGTATTAGGACGATGAGGAAGAATTTCTAATAATTATTTTGATTCTCAGAGATTTGTTTACGATTTGCAATGATAAATGTATATAAATTATTATAAATATTTATCTGAAAATGAAATTGTAGGTACCTACATTAAAAACAAGTTTTAATTTAATACTTCACGTTACACATAGTGATGAACATAACTCTTGCTGTCTAGGTCTTGGTATTGCGAGACTTGCAAGACTACATGAGTCGCTGCAAGAGCAAGACCAGGATGCAAGAGTCTTCATTTAAAAAAAAAAATTAACCAATTAATTACGATCGACATTATACAAAAAATTGGTGTTGATTGTCATATTCATATTTCATTGTGATTACTGAATTTAAACAGAATAATAAAATATATATTTTTCAAGACTACGACCGAGACTGGGAATGCAAAATCAAGACCAAGACTTAATCGAGTAGATATGCATGATCAAGACCACCCCAATCTTGGTCTTTGCCCATCATTTTTTTGTCGGCCTTCGTGGCTCTTTTGGTTAGGTACCTGACTGCTGATCCAAGGATCCCGGGTTCGATTGCCGGTGAAGAAACAGTTTTAAATTGTGTTTTTTTAGTCTGGATGTGCGAGACAATTATTATCGTAAGTCTCCAGATTGTGGCAACTTGTTATTGGGTACGTGTTCAATAATTATTTGACATAGTACCTGTTATTTGCCGAGTAGCTACATAAATATAAATTAAATGAATCACTAATTTCACATTATTATACCTATTTCTTTTAGGATGCCTCTTGTCTCTGCGAAGTACCAGGACTTGGGAGCTGTCGACTTTCGGAGTGAGGAAGTGAGCCCTTCCTTGACGGGTTCCCGCCTTGGGTCGGACGCTCAACGTAGACTCTACAATGACATCGTCAACGAAGATGGATGACAAAGCAGCTGAAACCAATACCGCTATATTATAAAATACTGTTCGATAAAAATATACAGGCAGGCGGAGAGAACCCTGCGACACAGATTCATATCTATCACTTATCCACTGCATTTTTTCATACAGGTTCTTATGCCATTTTGGCCCTTCATATTTCTTGCTTAAAATATTTCGTTTATCCTTTAAGAGGGTGACTGCTGCCAACGTACCTATTTTTTCAATTTGAATTTGCATCATTACAACAAAACGAATCATTTTGAAAAAAAAAATCTAGTTAGTTTGGATATTAATAAAGAAAAATATAATTTTTAATTATGTTCTGTATATATTCTTGTAGGAAAATAATAAACATACCTCGATTTTTGTCATTTATCTTTAATTTATAAAAAAACTGTAAGGTATAGAGCATTAAATTTTTTTATAAATTAAAGAAGATCAAAATATCTGGAAAAATACGATGTAACGTTGCATTAATGCATCAGGTTAAGTTATTAAACCAAAAAACCTTTATTTCGTTATGGTGCCGAATGGAAAATAAATGTTTTTTAGGTTTATTTACTAAACCTGAAGCATTAATGCAACGTCAGATCATATTTTTCTAGATATTTTTATCTTCTTTAATTAAAAAAAAAGTTGAACAACGCCTTATATTTTATTAAAAATATAAGATTTATGTTGAAAATCGGATAATGCCATTATTTTTCTACAAGAATTTATACAGAACATTATCAAAAAGTAAAGATATATTTTTCTTTATCAATACCCAAACTATATAAATTATTTTTTTCAAAACGATTTGATAAGAAATAATGTAGTATATAAAATTGAAAAATAGGTACGTTGGCAGCAGTCCTCCCCCTTAAACACGATTTGTCTATCACTTTTCCTTCTTAATAGCCTAATATTTATTTTTTATCAGTCGTTCTTCACTCAACATTTTTAATTTATGACAGAACCACATTTGGGAATTAATCTCGTCTTGTTTCCACATTTATAATTCTGTTATGCATTTATAGATCTGTTGCACATTCGCCATTTTTCATCCATTCAAAGTCAATCTCCTGCTATTGCAAAGTTTCACTCACATAAATTAATTTTGGGATGAATACTGCACAATGAATTGTATATAAAACAACCTGTTGTGTTGTAAAATATTCATAAAATGTGGAGTAAATAAGTAACACATTTTTTTCAACTTACATTTTGATGTTTTTGTATCGCTTGGTTCTAAGGGTGCTGCGTGACCCGAAGATTTCACTAAAACTACCACTACAACAAGCAGCACATTCAGTTTAAGACACGACATTGAAAACATTGTCTTTTTTTACAAAAGAAACAATCAGATGTTCGTTCTTTGCGCTTTGACACTCAATTGGGTGTTGCGTCTCGCCTCGAAAAACTCGTTATTTCAGATTTGAATGTTGACTAGAATCGTGGCATATGACATCGAATATTTTTCACAGAATTTACTTATTTTTAAAACATATATTTTATTGTTTTTTGTCGTGAACCATAATCGCAAGAATCACTTTAGCTGTCTGTGTGTTATTCGAATCAAGTTTTGCGTATACTCACCATGAGACACCAATAAGACTGCATCACACGCCAATAAGTTTTATAATTAAAAAAATATTTTTTTATGAGAATATTATGTCTAAGTGAGCCACTGTTCATAATTTGGAATGCCACTTTAAGTCAGCAAATATCTGTGATGACAAATGCGTGAATTTGCTGGGAGTGGAATTTATCAAATACTTGGGAATAACAATAGACTCTAATATTAAATGGAAACAACATATAAATATTACGACTAAAAGAATTCGCAAACTAATTTACATTTTTCTAAAATTAAGGAATATACTGTCATTGAATTTTCTAAAAACTTTGTATGATGCATTTACCCAGTCAATTATAGAATATGGAATTTTAGCATGGGGTGCAGCATTTAAAACCAACATTAAACCTGTTGAAACTGCTCAAAATTTAATCATAAAAGTTATTAAAAAAAAACCAAGAGACTACCCAACACAGCAACTATATAAAGAATTTGGAGTTTTAAAACTGGATAGCATATTTAAGAAGTGCAGTATTTCAAACTTACAAAAATATTATTGATAACAACGATAATATAGATATAATAAGCTCCCGCCCTCGCTCAGAGGGACAAATTAAGGTTCTAGGAATAAATTGTTATAATAAACTTTCTTTAGATATAAGAAAAATAAACCTTTTGCAAAATTTAAAAAAGTATACAATAATTTTATATTCACAAACCAACGTTAAACAATTATGTATCTAATATAATATCTTTAATGTACCTATTATGGACTTGAAATAATTGCTACGCTCTTCCTCCGCTGAACACGAGATTTACTCTTTCAGTGGAGTAATACGTACCTATAATATAATTGTATTAATTATAAGAAATATCATATAACTATGTACCAACATATTATTTGCAATAAATAAATAAATAAATGTATCAAACCATAGTCTCCTTGGATATTGTGTATATGCTACTGCCATACAAATTGTGTGAAGGGATGTCGTCAATCAATTTAATTTTTATATAAATTGTTAATAAAATTGGAATGTACTACTACAATGTTGATATTTTTTATAGAAAATTAAATTATCTAGTTGGGGTGTTTCAGCTTTTTTCGATAAGAAGTTAAATAGGATTACAGGATGTTAAACAAATAAATTTATCATAAAAAAATGTTTGAGAAACTCTGAGAAAAAAAAACAATTTTAAATGTTGTATTTGTGAATATTTATACCATTTTTCAAATTTATTGCTTTTATGATTTTTGAGATATATAGAAAAATTAAATAAAAATTCCAAAGTTGATAACCCCTGATTGAAACAAAAATTCAAAATTCTGAGGATAATAGTTTTGTTTGCCTACAAATTTCTATATTTTCTGAAATTTTAGGCTCTGTGCATTGAGCGAATCAAAAGTTGCAAGGGGGATGGGACACACAGACACTCTAAATGTTCTACTCAGAATTCTGAGCAAATAGTAAGTTTCGTAGGTCTATAACTTTCTATATTTACTGAAATTTTAGGCTCTGTGCATTGAGTGGATCGAAAATTATAAGGGGGGGGGGGAACAGACACGCTTAATATTCTACTCCGAATTCAGAGAAAATCCACATATAGAACATATATATGCTGTGAAGCCTCTAAGTTGGTGTTTTTTGACTTCAAAGTTGCAAAAACCGTGAAAACTATAGAGACTGCATATAAATCTCGCGTATCTTAGCTTGATACTTTGTCGATATTTTTTTTTGTTTTTTTTTTAAATGAATATGTCCTTGTTAAACAAGTACATATACATCTTCCTACGTTCCCTAAATAAATGCTTGTGCTTAGGTGATCGAAATCGGTCGAGGCAGGATTCGAACTCGCGACCACTGGATTACTAGCCCAGCACGCTAACCGCTCTGCCACCGACCCATCTAAATAAATTCTCTTGAACAAATCGACAGTTGGAATATGAATTTCATATAAATTTATTTATTTAGTTATCATAAAAAACTTGTATAGATTTAAGATTCTGGTTCACATGAAAAAATATTTACTTTGTGAATTATTAATGAAGAGCTATCACATTATAAAAAAAATACCTGGCCTATCGTAGATACATTATGTTTGTATATAAATATTTCACGCATAGGTTTGGTTTTAATCTTATTTGACTTTTCAATTTATATTTTGAGGGCATTTTTTCAAAAGCAAGACGTCAATTGTTTACATACGTGTGATACAGTCTATTGGCGAGAGGTGGTTAAACTGGTTTGTTTGTATGAACACTTTTTGTTTTGAACATTCACATGATTACTTCACTTTATAATAACCATAAAAAATAATTATATATATATCGAGTATAGAATTGGTTGATTTGATTTGTTCTAGAAAACGATATTTTTTTCATTTTTATTAACGGCAGTCAGTCGTTGATAAAACCCCGAATTGCTTGTATAATGTAGAGGTAAATTTAACAATTTCAAATTATAAAAACACAAACTGTATATGAAATAGTATCAGAACCCACAATACATAGATTATAAACTATGAAAAATTATGTACATTTATAAAATCAAACATGACTTACTTAAACACAACACACTCCTGGAAACTGTTAGTGACATACATAACTACGACACTAGACAAAGAAACAACCTAAGAAACATTAGCAATAGAACAGACAGACTAAACAAAGGACTATTATCCACCAGCATTAATTGTACAATCAACTACCAGATGACATTAAGCCAAAAACTCCATTTAAAAAAAAAGTTAAAACAACACATACTGCATGATAGTGCTTTCAAATAGATTTTCCTGTACTCCCGGCTAACTGTTTTGGGCTCCACTATGGTTGAATTTTCAATTTTTTTTTGTAAACTTCATTGTAATGCTATTGTTCACCACATTATATAACATGTATTAATCTAACAAAATGTCAATATAAACCAAAATGTATGTCAACACTCATACCATAAACGCTGTCTGTGTTGAATTTTTAAATAAATAAATAAATAATATTACTAAATTCTATTCTCAACGGGTATCATGTTTTGTTAAATGCATTCCAAAATCAATATATAGTAGCTTTTGTAGCTAAAATAATCAGTAGCTAATAATTTTGTAGCTAAAATAATCAATTATTAACGTGGGCCCATGATAAGTGTAGGGACTTTAGTCCTGAAGGTGTAGGTACATGGATGTTTCATTTAGAATCTTTTGGTTATTATGCATTTGGTTATTGTACATCTTATTTTTCTTCTTGTGCCGCTCCTGTCGCAGGTTGGCGGCCATCACACCAAACTCATCCTCATCAACCTAATTAGTGACGCCGCATCTGGAATCCCGAACCACTGCCTGAGATTTTTAAGCCAAGATATTCTTTTACGCCCCATACTCCGTCTTCCCTTTATCTTTTCCTCCACTATAAGTTGTAGAAGGGCATATCTATCACCACGAAATATGTGGCCAAAATATGCGGCTATGTGTCTCTTTTTCATCCAACTGTCGATTTGTTCAGGAGAACTTTGTTCTCTTAACATATCGACAATGTATCAAGCCAGAATACGCGAGAATTATATGGAGAGGTCTACTTTTTTCACGGCTTTTCCAACTTTGAAGTCAAAAAACACCAACTTAGAGGCTTCGCAGCATATATGTTCCATACACGGATTTACTCAGAATTCGGAGTAGAACATTTCGTGTGTCTGTGTGTGTGTGTGTGTCTGTGTGTCTGTGTGTCCGTCCCCCCCTTATAACTTTTGATCCGCTCAATTTACAGAGCCTAAAATTTCAGAATATATAAACAGTTACAGGCCTACAAAACTTTTATACTCGGAATTTTAAATTTTTGTTTCAGTCAGGGGTTATCAACTTTTGAATTTTTATTTTATTTTTCCATATATCTCAGAAACCATAAACGCTAGAACGCTGAATATTGGTACAAACATAGACAAATACAAAATCTCAAATTAGATTTTTCAAAAAAATTCCAGGGTTTCTCAAACATTTTTTATTAAGAAAAATATTTTTTTTATGATAAATTTATGAGTTTAACTGCCTATATTTCCAAAACTTTTACAATTATCGAAAAAAGCCGAAACACCCCAACTAGATAATTTAATTTTCTATAAAAAATATTAACATTGTAGCAGAAGATCTCAATTTTTTTTTAACAATTTTTTTAAAAATTGAATTTAGTGACGACATCGCTTCATACATTTTGTATGGCAGTCGCCTATACACAATATGTAAGAAGACTTAATAGTTTGATATTTCATCTCCAAACATACATACATACCATCATGCTATTTGCATATTCTGGGTAGGAAAAAGGATCTTCCTCCATACTATCCTATCTTGACATACATACCTACATATGTTCTATAAAAAACAATATATCTGAAAATATTCAATAATTTGTATCTATGGGTTTATAGTTTGGTACATATTCTTCAACTATACATACTATCGCTATCGACAGTTGGATCTCATGTGTTACATGCAACTAGTTCATATTAAGAACTCTTTCATTGGAGACTCTACATAACACTACTTTACATACATAGCATCTTTTGTAGATAGCAAGTGATAAATCATATTGCAATATTGACAAACGATATGATTTTTATGTGAAGTGTAGTAGTGCGCCTGAATACAGGCAACCGGTATTGTACCAAAAGAAATTAATATCTCGATATGTCACTAAACGAACGTTCTCTCTGCCTACCCCGTAAGGGACATGGCGTGATGGTATGTATGTATGTATGTCACTAAACGAAATGAATTTTAAAATGACATTATTTTTGTGTTTCTATTAAATAATTCATACAATATTAATAAAAAAAAATTATTGTATAATTTTTATTAAAGGATTATAAATTTAAGAAGGAATAGGAAGGAAGGAGTTTTATTATAAATTATTTTTTAGAAACATGATATTTTTTTTTAAATTCATTGTTTCGTTGAGTGAAATTAAGAAAAGTCTTTGCATTCTATGCCGTTCTGATTACCATTCACCAAAAAAATTTCGCAGTCTCCCACCCTACTCCATAGGGAACCTTTTTGGAGTTCGGTTGATCATCGGGCAAAACAAAAAACTGCTTTAAACATATTAATTTCATACCATTACCACTGAGAGTCCAACCACAAACGTGGAGGCTCGCCTGTCATGGTGAGGGTTTTCCATCCCAGCAGAACTCGGTAACACGTGAGCGAACTTTCACCACGCATTGACAGTACTTCCATTACTTCAATTTCCACGCGAAGCGCGATTACCAATGGCATATAAAATTTTTGAAAGGTTTAGAAAAGTGTCATCAGTAGGTACCTCATGTTCAATAAGTATTCAAAAATTTAATTCATAGCAAGCTACGGATAATTCATGTAAAACTCCATTTTATCTTAAAATCGCCATCTATTCAATTATTTTGAAACAATATTTTTTTACGATATAATTATTATGATGTATTAGGTACGTTTTTTATTGTTTTAATCTTTTAATATATACAAAACTAGTTAGTATCAAAGATGAAAAAAATATAATGCCATCAACTTGAAAATATTATTTCATGTCACCGTAAGATGTCAGTATAATGGAATTGTCGTAACAAATCTTTATCCAACGATCTCTCTAAATCTCCTGACAATGAACTACTTTGCTCAATCAGATGTCTCATGGATCCCGTCCCACATAGGTATAATGGCGGGAACGAGATCGAAGATAAATTAGCAAAACAAGCCTCCAGTTCTGACGCCCCTTTCCATCCAAGACATAATACGTTCTCATTGTAGCATTGCCAAAAACAAATGGCAAGACCTGTAAAATTTGTCGACAATATAATAAAAGATTTAGTCATATAGACATATTTTTCCTTTCTTATAATAAATTACGAGAGAGGGTAAGGTGCGAGTGCGGATTAATATCTTAATGACGAAAGGTGTTGTGACATACCATCAGTTGATCTACCTCTCACATTCCTCCCCCTTTCTATTTATATTCCAACAGTTCCTCCCCCATCTCCGTCATTATCCTTGTCACTATTGTCAATTTTTTTTTACTCTCCACACTATGGAATAATGGAGAGTCATGATTTCATAATTTTAAGCGTATTTTATTACATCAATTTCTTAACGGATATCATGTAGAGAGTGCACACTATGAGTTTCGTTGTGATGTGTTTGTATGTATGGCGTACGGCGTTGGTACAATGAAATACACCATGCATAATGTTTTTGTGTGAATGGTGTAATGTGAAAAAAAATTTCCTCTGGGAATCTTATATTTGTTTAAGAATCTAATAGAAATGTTCTTCACAAAAATGCATATAGAGAATGTCAATCTTTCAAGAAGAAAAATGAACACTTACTATGGTGTGGAGAGTTTAGTGTTGGCTACAACCCACTCGTTTTACTCATATTTTTATAATTTTTTTCTAGTTTTTTTATATATAAAATTATTTTTTTTTTACAGATTTTTTATTTTTTTAAAATGAATATGTTTTTTACTATTTATAGTTTGGTATCTCTATACTGGAAGTGGTATCATTTACAAATATTAATGAAAAAAAACCGTAGCAGTATGGTTATGTAGCCGTATATAAAAAATACAACCTGATTGGACCGATTGCAAATTGATTTTTTTTAAATGAACATGTCTTTGTTAAACAAGTACATATAAATCTTCCTACGTTCCCTAAAATAAGCATAAATGCTTGTGCTATAGGTGAACGAAATCGGTCGAGGCAGGATTCGAACTCGCGACCACTGCATTACTAACCAAATACGCTGACCGCTCTGCCATCGACCCATTTCAACAACTGTAAATGCGTACTCTGTGGACAGTTTTTTGGCCTTTATTAATAACTAATTGTTTTATGTTCATATTAGTTTATAATTGTCCCAAATAAACCAAATAAAATAAAATAAATATATTGTTTTGATGATAAAAAAAACATTTTTTAGTAAAACAATTTTTAGTAATGATTTCATTTTGGTATACGTAAATATTTATGACGCAGAATAAACAAGAATCAACGATGTTTACACAGATAAAGCAAATCAAGTTTTTTTTTTTAATTACAGATTCAAATTCTCGTTAAAGATTGGCATAAAATATTATGTTTGTTGTTGTTTACGTACAAACAAGAGAATGATCTCATATGTGTTTGTTACAATGCGAAAATATAATTAATTTAGTGTATGAATAAAAGAAGACCAATTCGACCTTGAGCTGGACCTTATGCGACTCGCAATAGGGACTTATGTACATAAATATCGAAAGATTCTGTAGGTCAGGCAGGGGTCGAAAATATTTAAGTACTTAGTTTTAATGCGAAATTTATCAGATAGACATTATTTAATTCATTCCATTTAAAATGTATTTCTCTTCTATTTAATTTTTATTTTGGCGTATGTTTTAATTTACTGTTCTGTATATTGTTTTGCTGTAGCTGTTTCTATCCCAAATAAATAAATAAATATATGTAACATTATACATGTATACAAACTATGACGCCATGTCCCTTACGGGTTAGAGAGAGAAAACCGACCACCATCCATCCCTATCCTTGCAATCATCCATGGCTTCCTTCATATTCATTCATTTTCTCATGCATGTTATTCGAAAGATCTAGCTTATTTTGCTTCCATTTTATTTATAGGTAATAAGAATACTTGGGCGCCAAAATATCAAATGATAATCTCGGCCGCCCCCTACTTCTCATTCCACTCTTTTCAGCCTTGTTTACTTTCTTTGTCAGGCGTTCGTCGTTTATTCTTTCTTCATGTCTAAACCATCGCAGAGTATTTATCTTCATTCCACTTACAATATCTCTTTCAATCATACTCGTCACTCATACTCTTTATCCTATCATATACTGTTTTGTCACACATTCATCTTAGGGACCAAGTTAATTTTAGTATCATGCGGTGTCTGCCATGTATTGTGCACAGCGAGCTTTGCTGGCCTAGAGATAGTTGGGTCAGCCATTATTGTTCTTAATGCACCGTTTACTCTATTTGCTGCCGTTACTCTTCTTTCTATAGATACCCTTTTCTAATCTTCCATCACACTGAAAAATAATTTTGTGTACAAAAAATCCGCTGGCTATGCAGTTTATTATCCATTCATCGTTTAATTACCATTTCATTGGACTTAGCTTCATTAATTTTATTTGTCCATTTTGGATGCATTCCTCGAATACCATTTTTTTAAAGAATACAATATTAGATTATCTTTTCTTTTTGTTCTTATAAGCATAATTTTGAAACAATAATTTATTGAATTGCACTCAATTAGATACAAAAAATTATAAAAAAATAGTAATGATTGTAATGATTTAACTTTGTAGACAATTATTATTATTAAGTGTATTACAAGCGAGATTGTTGAAACTAATAATACCCACATCAGATTTATCAAAATGTAAAGACAATGATGAAATGATATTCAGTGTAACAGGAATACTCTCAATTAACAAATTATACACTTATCGAGTCATATTAAATCATTACTTCTCTAATGAATATAAATTACCTTTTTGTATGGGAAACTCACTGAGATAGCTTTAGGCTAGTGAGATCCCAATTATTATGGTGTAAAACTTTTATGAAAATAAAAAAAAGATACCCTCACATGAACACATATTATTTATAGGTACCAGATATACCTACACCAAAAGTGGAATATTAAAGAGGGCATGTCGCCCGAACCACAGACTCCAGATGGATCAAAAAAGTGCTGCAATGGCGACCTAGAACGGACAGAAGATGTGTTGGAAGACCTCAAACAAGGTAGTTTGACGATATTAGAGGAGTGGCTGGAGGCGGATGGATGCGGTCAGCTCAAGATAGAGGAGCTGTGGAGGTCTCAGGGGGAGGCCTATGTCCTTTACTGGACGAAGGGGTCATGAAAGAAAAAGAAAGATATATTTATATTATTGAATTTATTTATTTAAGCTTTCTACACTCTTCCATAAAAACTTAAATTTAATTCATCTGCATGGTCCTCCGTGCGCGCAGTTTGCTTAAAATGGGGTCAGTAGTTTTCGCTTCCCGTATTAACATAGGTAGAGATATAGACAAAAATCTCTTTATTTTATTTTTTTGACAAACTTTTTAACATCTTAATAGAGACGAATTTGGAATATTATAGAAGAACCAGGAACTCACGGCACCTACAGGCATTACGACTTGTCATCGGCTGGTTTATGTGATATCTTTATACGATTGTGCAACTTTCACCAATTTTAGCTTCTTATTGAGTTTTGAAAAATTTATGATATATTTGAATAATGAGTAACCAATCACCTGAAAATAAGACATTGGCCATCTATGAAGTAACGAAGAAACTTTTTTGAATGGCCATCTATTGAGAGACTGGTTTATTTGTAAATAATGAAAGCAACAGTCCTTATAAATGAGGTGACGGTGTTCTCACACAAATGTCACCACTGAACTGCGCCAGAAATATTATTTAAAGTCTTTTCTTTGTCTATTATTATTTTCTTGATTGCCTCTGATAACCTCTTCAACTTTCGCGCCCCTATAGCAATTGAGAAATGATTTAGGTACTATGAACCTTGTGTTTAAGAGTTTTCATAGAGAAACAACCTACGATATATAAAAATAAACAATTAAAAAAGTTACAGACAGTTGAACCGGTTTCGAAATACAATTTGATTAGAGGATTATTTTGAAGGACGACCGCAGGACACTGAACTAAGCTGATTTTCAAAAGTGCAGGTCTAATCCATGAACATAAAAATGTTAAATGAACCTGTTTGTGTCTGATAAATTTGGTCATCTATGTTGAATATTTTTCATATTTCATGAATTTTAATAAGCATAATCGCAACGTCAGGATATTTGGTATGTAGCAAGGATATTAAAACTCATTATCATACCTCTTATATTACTTATTAACGTGTTCAGTCCTTCGCGGAGCCTGTAACCGCTATAGGACGCGTCCCCGGGTGGCGGATAGGGGAATGCTCGGCAGATATGCAGGGTAGGAGGGAAATAAAATACCTCCCGCGGACCAACAGGTACGTAGCGTTTGACCCAAAATGGGCGGCTACAAACAGCGTCTGTTCTCCAGGTTAGGAGCGGCTGAAACCATACACTCACCAACACGTCTGGCAAGCGTGGTGTTTTAATGCCAAAACCTTCAAAGCACCAACCATGAATTCGAATTATAAAACGAAACTACCCCAGGTGAGTAGAGATAAAAACTCAGAATCTCACACTGACTCAAAGTTGGTCCGCCTCATGGATTCTGGGGGAGGCAAAAACTCGAATAAAGGGAAAATCACAGAACTTAAGATCGCGACATATAATATTCGGACTATGAGACAAGAAGCAGACAGAATTAGACTTGAAAGAGAACTTGATAATGTAAACTGGGATATTCTAGGAATGTGCGAAACAAGACTAAAAGGAGAAGAAGCTGTTACCCTCCCATCAGGACACCTTTTATATAGAAACAATAAACAAGTCTCAACAGGAGGAGTGGCTATAATGGTACATAAAAGTAAAAGAGACAAAGTAATAAAAATGAACTGCATATCACACAGAGTCATATATATTATACTGGAACTTAACAAACGATTTAAAATACAGGTCATACAAGTATACGCTCCAACGAGTGCAGCAGTTGACGAAGAGGTCGAGAAGTTCTATGAAGATATTACAAAGGCGAGAAAATTGGAAAATGCACAACTTAGTATAATAATAGGAGATTTTAATGCAAAATTGGGAGAGAGGCAGCTTGGGGATCCGCACTACATTGGTAAATTTGGTCTGGGTAAGAGAAATGTAAGAGGAGAAACACTTTTAGACTACCTGCAATGTGAACAATTATACTGCGCAAACACATTTTACATGAAGAAAAAACAAAGAAAATGGACATGGAAAAGTCCCGACGGTAGGACAAAAAATGAAATTGACTTTGTTATTACAGACAAATTGAAATACTGTAAAGATATATCGGTCCTAAACCAATTTGACGCGGGAAGCGACCACAGATTGGTGAGAGCTTCGTTTAGAATAAATGAAAAACTAGAAAGGCTTAACATGATCCACAAAAAACCCAGGAAAACACCCACAATCGAAACAATTACCAAACACCAAACAGAATTTCAAAATATACTACAACAAAAATTAGAACATGAACCAGAGCTTCACAACATGGATATAAATCACCTTACAAATAAAATTACGGAAAGTATTCAGACAGCTGTTAAAACAATATCATTTAGAAAAACAGGCAAAAACCAAAAACTATCATTAAACACAATAAAACTTATTGAGGAAAGACGACAAACTGACAGAGACTCAAGCAGATATAACACTCTTAATAAGATTATCAGGAAGGAAATAAGAAAAGATATCCGAAAATATAATACAAGCCTTATCATGAGCACGATAGAATCAAACAAAAACATGAGAATCCTTAGATCAAACAAAACTACTGGCAAATCGAATATCATTAGAATTAAAAACAAAAATGGCGATGTAGTCAATGACAAAAACAAGATAATAGAATCTGTACATGAATTTTATACAGATTTGTACAGATCAAAGACACAATATGATGTAGAGAATAATGGCACCATATTAAACGCCGGATCGGAAGAAATGCCAGAAATTGATTACGATGAGTTAATAAACGCACTTAAATATATGAAACACAATAAAAGTCCGGGCGAAGATCAAGTGACAAGTGACATGATAAAACTAGGCGGCGAAGAGCTCATTGAAGCAGTTAAAATACTTCTCAATAAGTGCCTAGAACAACAAATAATACCAGAAATCTGGCAAAATGCCGAAGTTATACTTTTACACAAAAAAGGAGATCCCGAAAATCTAGAAAACTACCGACCGATCAGCTTATTATCACACTTGTACAAATTACTTACTAAGATTCTTACAAACCGTTTAACTAAGAAACTAGACTTCTACCAACCGATAGAGCAGGCAGGCTTCAGAAAAAGTTTTGGAACTATTGACCATATTCAAACGCTACGCCTGCTTATAGAAAAAGTCACCGAATACAATATTAAAATCCATTTGGCATTTATTGACTATAAAAAAGCCTTTGACTCGGTAGAACAGTGGGGAGTAATACAAGCTCTAAACGATGCAAGAATCGACTCAAGATACTCAAGGCTAATTAAATTTATATATGACCATGCCACAATGGTTGTAAAAATTGACGAAGAAACAAAAACGGAAAAAGTAAAAATCTGTAGAGGCGTCAGACAGGGAGACACCATTTCTCCCAAACTATTTACTGTTGCCCTGGAAAATGTTTTTAAAACTTTAAATTGGGAAAAAAAGGGTATAAAAATAAATGGCATGTATCTGACCCATCTCAGATTTGCTGATGACATAGTTCTTGTAAGTGAAGATCTGGCAGAATTAAGTGGCATGATCAAAGATCTGCACGAAGCTTCCCTAAAGATTGGCCTGGAGATGAATATAAATAAAACGAAAATAATGAGTTCATCCAGCAACAGCTTAAAAATCGACAACAAAACGATTGAAGCTGTAGACGAGTATATTTATCTTGGGCAGAAAATCACATTAGGGAAGGAAAACCAAACAGCGGAAATACCTAGAAGGATTGGTCTCGGCTGGGCTGCTTTTGGCAAACTCCAGCATGTCCTAAAAAACAAAGAAATCCCCATTAATTTGAAACGAAGAGTTTTTGAATCGTGTGTCCTCCCTGTGATGACGTATGGTCTAGAAACGATGACATTGACTGCCAACACCACATACAAACTTAAATGCGCACAGCGATCCATGGAGAGGCAAATGTTAGGCATAAGTCTGAGAAATAAAATAAGAAATGAAGAGATCAGACGCCAGACCAAGGTTGTCGACATTATGGACCATGTAGCAAGATTAAAGTGGCAATGGGCAGGTCACGTTGCTAGACAGGGAACAGAGAGATGGGCACCCAGAGTTATGAGGTGGAGACCATGGGGAAATAAACGGGGAATAGGTCGACCGATGAAAAGATGGGCGGACGATATTGTCCCTGTTGCGGGTAGAAACTGGCCGAGACGAGCCATGGACCGAAATAAATGGAAGGATTTTGAAGAGGCCTACATCCAGCAGTGGAGAGACGGCTAAAGAAGAAGAGAAGAAGAAGTGTTCAGTGAAGCGATATTATAAATATAATTAAGTATCAGAGAAACGATATTCAAAACAAAAATCTTCCTTTACTAGATGAGCAAATATTGTCTAAGTTATTAAGAATTTTTTCATAGAACCTCAACAGGTTATTGAATAAAATTAGTTTTTAAGTGTCAGATAATCGAAGATTGTCTGCTGATAGAAATCAATAATGTCTTTAAATAATCCAGTAAAAATCGATTTCATTCTTAGAAAATAATAATATTTCGCTTTATTACGATAAAACAATATTAACTGACCGGTCAATTCAACATAACAGACCCGATATAATAATTCATGATAAAATTAAAAAAATAACATATATTTTCGACGTGGCTATTCCAAATTCTAGTAATATTATTAAAACTTTTGATGAAAAAATTAGAAAATACACCGCTTTAGGTAACGAGATTAAAAGACTGGCATTCTCGTAAAATAATAATATTACCGTTCATTATTTCAGCCACTGGCATTATTCCAAAATCGTTAGTACGTTATTTAGAAATTATAGATTTATCGAAAAACTTAATAATAAAAATGCAAAAAACGGTAATAATGAATGCATGTAGAATCGTTAAAGATTTTTTAAACGTTAATATTCGGGAATCAGTAGGGTTGTTAGGTAGTATAGAGACCTCCTCAGAGCCTAATCCTTTGATATGTTAAGTATCTGGGTGGGTGAACTATTCCCAATTGAAAGCTTGATGATGGGTTTGTTGCGTTTTATTTTGTTCTTTTAAATAATTTAAAATTTACGCATTGATCTGTTAATTCTTTTGAGGAAGTGTATAATGGTAATAGTAATAATTGAGTGTTATTATTTGTAGTGCTTAATTGTTATTTATATCATTAGTAAATCGGCCAGCGCCGTATAAAAAAAAATAATGTGATACATAAAACATACTAACAATTGTGGAAATTAGATTTAACATTTTGAAATTCTCCTTTCCTGCGTTTTAAAACGCTTCCTGCGTTATGGATTGCGTTCAAATTGGATAGAGCTTAACCAAATCTTATTGAATTGCGTTTATATTTAAAACAAGTCATTCAATTGATTATTACTTCTGTAATTAATTATATTTTGATGAAATGGGGAACAAAAAAAAAAGTAATGACACACAAAGCCCTTGACACCTTTTTGCATTTTGATATTTAGGTAAGTACTAGATATTTAAACATAAATACTTAATATACAATTGATCGACCAAACCGGGATAATTCGCTAAAAATATATGTTGATGTGTGCTTGCTTCTTATATGAGAATCATGTCGAGTTTGTCATTCAAATACTACTAAATATTAAAATTTTATTCACATTAATGATATGCTAATGACTGTATTCAAAATTTTATCATCAATTTTTTTTTAATTTTCAATAAATTAATATTATTCGAATAGGTATAATTGAATATTAGGTATTTGAATAGGTAGATAATAATAAGATATGTAGGAATAATTGAATATATTTAAATATTTGATTAGTTTAAATTTCATTAAATATTTTTTTTATCATTTTTATTAACGATTATATTTTGAACTATTGAGGATTATTTTTAGTACAGAAATACTAGTTTATTGTCATACTTGCATGTTTTTTTTTATTATTTGTAAAATTTTAATTTGCAGCTGTAAAATATTTGTTTTTTTTTCATTGTCTGTCATATAAAAAAACTTTTAAAAATAAAAAATAAATCTTGCCAAAAAATTCTTAAAGTATTTACAAGGTATATGATCGTTACTTGATTGTTGATTTATTCATTAATATACAATTATTAGGATCTGTTTAACATAACTTTTGATTATAATAACTGTTACAAGAGTCAAGTTATAAATACTTTAGAATTTGATAAGATCTTATATAAGAAAAGAATGTGGAACACAAACCATATTTATATAAGGAAAGAATATGGAACACAGACCAGGAATAATATTTAAAAATATTGTTTATGTTTATGGGCTGTAAACAAATACTATGTTTTATATTATAATTATAACAAGTGTCATTCTTTGGAGAGTAATTATTTATTAACGTTAATTTTAATACCACGGTGGTATAAAAATTTACGTAAATATATAATTAATCATAAGAATTTGCTATGAGACATTTTATTATGACCGACTCAAGCAAAATAGACTCGGTACATTTTTTTGTGCCAATCGTTTAAAAAACACCGTCTGAAACTCAATTAAAATCATTGATAGCAGTCTTTGCGAGTGTATGATTAGTGATGAGACACTGGATCATTTATTTCTTGAATGCCCCATAAACGATAGGTATCCATCCTTTTTTACCAACCTCGCAGAGATTGGGGTTCCAATGCCAACAAATGTGAGAACATTGTTAAGCTACAATTCCAGGCAGGTGAACATTTTGATCAAAACATTCATCAAAATTAATGACACTAAAATCTAATTCTGTACGTACATATAAATTGAAATTGATTGAAGTAAAATAAATATACAAAAATAATTTAGGTTTCTCTCTATTTAGACAATTTGATATGTTTGTATGGCTGAGAACACTCTGAACGGGTGATGAGCCAAAAAAAAAACAGAGATTAATATAAGAAACATTTGTTTATTTATTTAATAATTTTAATTTAATACAAAACTTAAAATTTAAATAATAATAATTATAACTGTCTTTACACATTACTTTCACTTATCACATTTTTGTCGATGAATTTTCTATAGGATGACATCAGCATAGGACTTGTATATTGACGAATCTGTCGACCATTAAACTGGTGGACAGAAGAGACATCGGTATGGCACTGACTATCGACGTCATTGATGTAGGATCAGAAAAGTCTGAAATGGAAATAAGTTTTCATTAGAAGGCATATAAAGTCATAAATTTTTAATTATTATAATATATGATTTACAGTATCGAGTGAATGCAAGACTGGGCAGCTCTGGAAGTCTAGTCAATTTAGCGATGGAAAAGAAAATAAAAGATAATTTAATGTACGGAAATGACATTTGTCACGTGACTGAAAAATGTCACTTCTATAATATAGACGTTTATTTTCTATTCCGTCACCAAATTGACACATTGACTACGTTGGCCAAAATTTGTTCGCTCTAGGAGTGATCTTGAATCAATAAACGGCACTGTTTTTTTTTCTATTTTTTTAATTTTTATAGTCCATTTAATTACAAGAACATTGGTTACGAGTAACAATAATAAAAATAATACATATATAAAAACCAATAAAATGCTAATAAGAGTCATTGGAGTCATCGATGTATCCACTCTACTAGCCCATAGGCTTGTGCTAGACTGTACATTATTATGTAATTATAAATAGATTTTGACTAATTTTTTAAGGAAAATGTGTTTGATTTAGTAAAGAATAAAAATAGTTTTTTTATTTTATTATTGTATTTAATTAGTTAACACAATTTTTGCAGTCTGCGTTTTTTAGTAAGAAGCCAGTGTAAAATCAGTGTATTTTTGAGTTTAGCTGCAGAAGATTTTTATGAATTTTTGGTTTCCTTAATGAAGATGTTATATATTTTAGGTGCCAATAAAGTATATTGTCTATGTCCATATGTTGTATTGGTTCTAGGTACCTGCATTATGGTTCTAGTTTGGTGTACCTGTTGTCCTAGAGTGTGTCTTTCCGATTTCGAGTTGAAATGTTTTAAGATTGTGTATATGTATAGTTGCCTGATGTACAATACTTGAAATCCAGAGAAAAGTTTATCTGAATGATATCTAATTAATATATAATTATTATTTAATTCTTCGTCTTGTGTTCATTTTACTCTTGTTGCAAGAGCCATGCACACTCTGCAATTGTTATCAAGAATTAAAATTAAACAATTTATTTTTAATTCTTGGTATGTGTTAGTATGACATTACAAAAAATCTAGATTCGTGACTATTTAATCATACAACAATTTACATCTTATTATTTTGAAAAAAAAATATAATAAATTACATTTAATACAGGAACATGAAATATTTCAATGTAAAAAAATAGCTTTCTCAAAATAAACATTTTGTTATCTATAGTTGATTAGCTCCATAGGGATCCCTAGAAACCCATATTTTCGATTGCAAGTTTTTTATTCCAATACGAAGCTAGACAATTAGTTTTCATTTCATGAGTTGATCTGCTTATCCTTTTGATTCGGTATAAGAAATACGCAATAAAATAAATATCATACTGTAAAAGTTTATAAATGATGCGAAATTATAACAAATACTAGCTTGAACTTGCTCATTTGGCATTTTTATTTACTAATTCGTGTTTCGAGCCTTGAGAAGCAAGAATAGCGTGATTGACAAAAAGCATGAATATAATGATTTAAAAATTCTCCTCTGGTGGAGATCGACCCCAGGACGCCAGCACTTATTGTTTATCAACTATGCCACGGAGGTCGTAAAGTACACAATGATTTTTCTTAATATTGATTTTGTTGAAAAGTTAACGTAAATTTTGTAGTAGTAACATTTATTTAGATGTAAAAAAATATATAAAAATTGATACATCAAGTTTAGACAAAAAAAAAATTTTTTTTAAACAAATAATTATGGTATGTAAAAGTATGACATTAAATTATAAAACATCATGTATAATTATGGAGAAAATTAATAGTTTTACTATGTATTCAGCACCTAGCCTACGAAAGGTGACAAGACTTGTGGTTTCTTTTATGTTTGGTGGTAAACTATTATACATTTTGAGACTAATCTCGTTTTTGGAAGTCTATAATCCTGACATCCTCTCGTAGGGTAAGTGTGAAGCATATTATTTCTTAGATTGTAAATCAAAGTTGTGTGTTGCATATAATATATTGCTTTCATGTCATTTATTTTAGTAAATTTAAAGTTAAGTTTTTTCTTGTATATTCATTGCATTTTTTTATAATTAAAAATTAACTATCGAAAAAAATACTTACACTTTACCCTAAACTGTTGGAGAATGCGTTCGAGTTAGCATTGCTGTTGGAGAAGCTGGCCTGGAATGGTCCGAATCCGAAAGAAGCTGTGTTGCTGCTCGCTTGACTGTTGGCTGCTGATGATCCTAAACCGGGCCCTCCGAAACCACCTCCTAGAGATCCTGCAGATGCTCCAGCCTGCGCAGCCGATCCAGATCCCCCGAATCCACCTAGGCCTCCACCGATACTGCCTGCAGATGCAGCAGCGTTTGCTTGGCTAGCTGATCCACCAAAGCCACCTGAAATAAAAATGAACAACAATTCAGCGAGTTTAATCTATTTACGTTTTATGCGTAGGTATATTCTGTTTGCCAGTGTGAGCATATTTCATATTGTTATATCTGTTATGCTTATATCTGTCAAAAAACATACTTAAACCAAAATTCTTCAAACAAATATTTGGTTCTCTTCTTAGTTTTATCCTTAGCTATGTCTTCTTGTACTATTAAAAAATAAAGTCGTAATATTTTACAGTATATTATATAGATACGTTATGTTTTGAATCTCTATATTGTCGGCCTTCGTGGCTCAGTTGGTTAGGTATCTAACTGCTGTTCCAAAGGTCCCGGGTTCGATTCCCGGTGGAGACACAGTTTAAAATTGTGTTTTCAGTCTGGATCTGTGAGACGATTAATATCGCAAGTCTCCAGAATGTGGCAACTTGTTATTCGGTGTGAGTTAAATTAATATTTGACATAGCAGGTACCTGTTAGCTGGCCGAGAAGCAATGTAAAATAAAATAAAGAATACTATTAAATCAATCGTGTCAAGATATATTGGGAACTCTTAACATATAAAAAGACCTGGATTCGATGACTTTTCGTGAGTTTGAATCTTCTATTCATATTCGGGTTTTGGTGAGGGTTGCGAGTGATGAATTGTATTACTAACGTTGATGTGCCATCTACAAGTAGACTTTACTGTCAATAAGCAAATTATTAAAAAAGATTTAGCAGTGAAGAGATGGAATAACAAAATATTCATTTCTTTGCAAGTTCTTTAATCTGATTGAAGAAAATATGCAAAGCGGACAGGAATGAAACGAAAAGTCGGCGCCATCCAAGGAAAGAATGTCTCGAACATGTGATTGAAATTGTGAAAGAGGGACATGTTAGAAGTTCGAACAACAGACTAACATGCATAGGGCGAAGAATTTATTTTTATTTATTTGATAAAGAAAAAAGATGATACATAATACAATATGTAGACACAATATATAATACAGTTACAATACTTACTAACATTACCCCCCAATAAGAGTTCACACTCGAGTTTTGGAGAGGATTCTACAAATCAAGTACCATATCATCACATAAAAATCCAAATCTATAAATATTTATATATTACTTATAACATAGTAAAAGTACTCAAACCCTAAGAAATCATACAGCAATCTTATATAGTTTGAGAAAAAAGAAAAAACAAACAAAAAAGAGACGCACCCAAAGTAAAAGATAACTAAAAATAAAACATGATACTTATGATAACAAAAAAATATATAACTAAAATTACAATACAAAAACATATTATGTATCATAAACAACAACAACAGTATTAAACAATTCTAACATCAGGTCTAGGTTGTAGATAATTAAATCGATCAATCATACTGTTACTTTTATCGATGTCGCAATACCAATATTAAGTAATGAGAGATTTGATTATGTGTCTAAAATTTGAAAAACCAGATGAAGTATCGAACTGATATCTCCCATTAATTTTGATCGGGTGATGGATTCGTTTCAGAGTAAAAAAATATGGCCTTCGGTTCTTTTTGCCTACCACATTAGGGGTATGGCGTGATGGTATGTATGTATGTAATATTGTTTTTTTCATAATGTGGGGAACTTATTACATATTAATTTGTTATTTATTTATATATTTATATAATTTATGTACATGTGTACAAAGGCAGGTTTATTGCCATAAGGCAATTTCTTCCAACCAACCCGAGCAACGTGAAGTCTCTAAGTTAATTTGGTACAATACTAATTTATTGAGAAATAAATTGATAAAAAATAACATAAAAGAGCAAGAAATATAAAAAAATACAGAGAAAAAAAAATTAAAAAAGAGAGTTTAAAAAAAAAAAGAATAATAAAAATAACACTGATCATAGCAATGAGGAAAAGGAGGTTACGGAAGGATATAGAAGGAATTCAGGAACTATTTGACAAATAAAGTTTTTTTAGTTAACCTTTAAATATTTGAATGGATTGAGATGACGTTACTTCATCACTTAGGCCATTCCACAGTCTAGCTAATTGTTATGTATGTATGTAAAATAATATTTACCAATGGGTCCAGGTCCTCCGAATCCTCCGTGTCCTCCGTGACCTCCATGACCTCCGTGACCATATCCTCCTTGACCGAATCCACCTCCGTGTCCGTAGCCATCGTAGTCTCCGTGGTCATGATGGTGGTGGTGGTGGTGTCCGTCGTCTAAGAAGCCACCACCGAAACCTCCCCCATATCCTCCTCCGAACCCTCCGAATCTCCGACGATGGCCGAACTGTGGTGACCTGACCACGCGAACTATAACTGCTCCGTTATCTGCAAGAAAAATATAGAACATGAATATAATCCATCCATCCATCTTTGGTGCTACAGTCCGATTCGACAATAATTGTGGTGACATAGTCGGTATAGCCTAATGATTTTTAGGATATAGTCGCCTATTTGGAAACCAAGATTAAAATTGGCCAGTGCTTCCATTATTTTATCTATTACCAAGTTGAAAAGGAACGGACTCAAACTATCCCCTTGTCTTACCCCAGTCGGTGCCGGTACATCATTTGAAAGTTCTCCATTAATACCTATCACGGATTTTTGTAGATCTGTTCATGTTTACATCTCTTATGGTTTTTGCTATGGTTGATGATATGCCTTTTTCATGTAATATGTTTATTACTGGACTTATCAAAAGTCTTAGTTTAGTCAATGAATGCAATGATGCTGTTTGTTGTATTCCAGTGATTTTTATTTTATTTGTCGTAATTTGATAACCGCTTCTGTTGGTAATCTGTTTCGCTGGAATCCATTATGTTCTTCTCTGTTTTCGATTTGTTTTTAAGAGAATTAGTAAAAAAACACTTCGCAGAGATATTCTCCTATAGTTACTAAGATCTGATTTGTGTCCTTTTATGAAAAATTATATTGTTATGTAGTTATGTTGCTTCTCTATTCATCTGGTATGGTAGTGCTTTCGAAAATCCAATAGTATTTGGTGGAGACTTCTCGTTAGTTCTTCCGCGCCATATTAATTTAAAAGTTCATTTGGTATGTTTTCATTTTCGGGTCTATATTATATTTGAAAAGCATTGACTTTTGAGACCACATGTTTTACTAAGTATAATCAATTAATATTAATTATTCAAATTATCTCTTGAGTAGTATTTAAAATAAAGGTACGTGTAGATAATATGTACAATATTAATCGATCAAAACAAACACATGAGTATAGTAATAAAACGAGATGATAAATTAATATTTTACAATACGAGGAAAGTCATTACTGACCTATGAACAAATACCTGATAATTGTGGGTGATTAATTTCGAAACTATGACATTGTTAAGAACTAACAGAGGTCATCCATAACTACACATTATTGGTAATCTAAAGAAATCACGCAACAGTATAATGAAGACGAGTCGATTCTGATTTATCTATTTTATTTATCATAATAAAATATTTAAAAAACAGATATGAAGCAAGTATTTAAAAGCAGACAATATTGCGGAAGCAACACATCAAAGACACAAAACGAGTCGTGTTAAAAAAAGGAATGCATATTTACTATATTTGTCACATACTCTGTACACTGTACATATTGTCCTGATTCCTTTAGATTCCAGGCTACATTCATTGCAATTTTTAGAAGTCTACCAGTTATATATGTCTTCTTCTTTAATTTAAACTGGCTAAAGAAGGTTTTTCTTGTATTATTAGGCAATTCACCCTGCAAAAAGTGCTTTGTACCAAATTAAAGTTTACTGTTGTTTAGATTATTTAATAATATAACTTTTGAAATACAGACAATACACGAGAATTTTGTAGGGACAAAAGATGTTGGATATTAAGTGGAGATTGATGAGTAATCTGTGTATAATTTTGAAATCGGAATTGTTTTTACAGTTAAAAAATACGTGATTAATTGTTTCATCCTCCTCCACACTGACAAAGAGGACTACTTAAAACCCTAATTCTATACAGATGGGAGGCATTTGAACAGTGGCCAATTCTCATTCTGGAAAAACATGATGTAAACCTTTTTGAAAATTTCCTATTATGAAACCAAGTTCTTGAAGAGATTTTTTGCTGGATACCTGCATAATATGATACTCTGAAGAAGGTTGTTAGTGACTAATTCTGCAGAGTTTGTGACCTGGAATGTGAACTCTCTGCTGTCATCTTTTGGAGGGTCTTACGGCAATGCTTATTCCCTCTAGATTACTAATACTCTAATGATAACAGATAAAACCTCGTTTTTTTTTAACAATGCGCTTACAAAATCCATGAGTCTTGAACATGGTTGGTAGTCTTACCAAATTTTATTTATTCTTGTTCTTGGTTTGACATTGAATTAGGATTATACACTTTCAGTGACATTTAAAACTCATTGAGGGTTATATTCTCAAAATAAAATACAAAACATCATCAAAATTGTAGACTTTTAAATTACGATTATTTTCTCAAAATAATATTCCTTAAACAAGGAGTCTCTCTTCTGGGTCACAATCCTAGGATTGGTCTGGGCCAAACACTCGATCTTTCCACTTACGAGATCTCTATCGTTCGCCAGTCTCTTCATCTCTTTGTAACTGCTACAGCGCACGTCACCGATTATCTAGTCTATATTGTTGTTTCTGGGGCGACCTCTACAGTTACCCCCATCAATCATTCCTTCGACGATGGTAAAAAGCAGGCCTGGTTGCCGGATGTTGTGGCCTATCCAAGTTATCTCTGTTGGGCAATTCTTTTCATAAGTTACCTTGTCTCTCCAACCCTACTTAGTACATCGTCGTTGCCGATGTGTTCTGACCAGTGAACTTTAGTCATGCGTCTGTAGCATTAGGGGATTCAAAATTTGTTGAACTTTTGTTGAAGGAGTCATTCCGATAAAATAAATTCGTTGGCTTTTTCGACATATTTCTTTTTGTAATATATATTCGTACAAATAATTATTGTTTTACACATTTCTTAGGCCAGTGAATTGTGGATCAACCATGTTTGTTTTTGAAGTCAATTTTTGTTTGATATTATGAAAAATTATGTACCAAGTTGGAGATTTTGCTGCCATCAATATTTTAAACTTAACCACACATAATCACAATCTATCGTTTTCAATTATAGATTTATAAGTGAATCAGCAAATATAAATTACCTAGTATTGATAATGTTGTTTACATGTTGTGAATTAAAGAATTAACATATTATAAACGTGACAAATGATTACTTGAAGGTGCTTGCTGACACATACTCTAACTCTAATGGATACTTCAAATAGAGAAACAATGAATGACTCCTTGAATTAACATGAGATGATGTTATTTGTGGTAATTCCATCTCTTTAATTTTCTCGGCACGTATTTATTGATGTACTTACAAAGATGCACAAAATGGTTTATACCTTGTAATAGTACATTGGAATTTCCCGGTCTAAACAAAAGTGCCAACCAATCAAGATATATGGGGCCTTACTTAGTATTTCAAATTCTAGTTTAATCCAATGTTAAGTCAGTTTCGTCCGTACAAAAAACTGGGTAAGTATCAGCTTAAACACTAATTGCAAATAGTAAATAAGGCCCTAATGTTTAAATACATTTGGAAACATGAAAAAAACTAAGCAACACATCGATAAATTCATACATTTTGGGCCGTTTCAAATTTTTATGTGCTCATAACTATGTTCGACAAATTTTCTAGTATTAAATAATATGATACGTATTTCGTTGTGAAATCACATGTTATGAGTAAATACACAGATAATATTTCGTAATCTATATGAATGAATTTAAAAATGCAATGAAATATTTTAGTAAAAAAATACTTATAACAATGTTATACATATCAACTTACCGATAATTTAATTGTCTAATAATATGAGCTAGAAATACTGGAATCAAGTCATTCCTTAACATATATTACAATTTCTACATTTTAATAAATTTCATCTTTGAAAATGTAGACCAGTATTTTTTTTAACATGTCTACGTAGGGGACATCAGCTATTAGGATTTGGGTCCATTTTGCTCTTCCGAAGAAGCGCACTACGTAGCGTTGGGAGGGGTTTGCAATCTAGAAAAGAGTTTATTAATTCGGATTTTAAAAAGACCCGGGTTGTACGAAGGTGGAAACACAGAATTCGGAAGATCGTTCCACAGTCGGGCTGCTGTATTAATAAAGGAGTTCGAGAAGTAACTTGTTTGTATATGTTGACGGTCCACTGTGAATGGGTATAGACTTTTTACTAGTTCAAAAGTAATACAAATGTAATTTAATAATTAAAACAGAGAGAAATCGGTCTTCATCGTATCGGTCAACACATTCAAAATAGAGAAATCGTCGAAATTAAATTAATTTTGATTAGCATTTTCAAACGACAACATTGCAATACCTACCTTATTTTTTATTATTATTTATTTATTATATAAAATACAATTTTCCTTAAATCTAGTAACAAAGAAATTTTTTTTTTAATACAATATAATATATTTAACTTAGGTTACATAATAGTTACCAGATATTTTACTATTGTCATAAACTGCCTCACTAGGTGAAACCTGTTCTGAGACAGTGTATAGATGTCTTATTAGTTTTCAGTTTTGGTTAGTAACTATGGGAGTATTTTATGAGTTCAGGTGATTAATTTATTTTCAATATAGTCACTGCCCTTTTTTTTAATCCAAATTTTAATGTCTCGCTTAAATATTTTCAGGTTACTGTTTTGTCTAAGTGTTAAAGGTAGTTCGTTGTATAATTTGACTCCAAAATACAGGAAATTTCTTTGTCCAAAAGTTGTCTTGAGTCTAGGTATTAAGAGTTTAGCCTGTTCGGTCTGTCTAGTTGGTCTAGATGTTTGCGTAGAGTCAAGTTTGTCTATGTTTTTATATATGTATGTACAAGCGTTCTTTGCATATAATTGTGATATGTTTAGTATATTAAAGTCATTAAATAATGCGTCGGATGGAGTGCGGATTGGTACCTTGTAGATTATCTTTAAAACGGATTTTTGTAGTTTTATCAAAGGGTCTATTGTAACATGGTAAACGCCTCCCCATGATATAATTGCATATTCTAATATGGATTGAAACAAAGAGAAATACATTATTTTAATGACAGGTAAAGGTAGGAAGTTCCTTACAGTACGGAATATGAAATTAATTTTTTTAAGTTTGGAAGCAATGAGTGAGATGTGATGGTTCCATTTTAAACATTGGTCAATTTGTACACCTAGGTATTTTGTGAATTGTTTTTTTTTAATTGAGATACAAGAACAATCCGCGGTAAGGGTACTACAATTGTGTATTTTAAGTGGTGTATTTTCACTTGGTTGTCCTTGGATGGTTTTTGTGAAGGTGATGAAGACTGTTTTATCATAGTTCAACGTAAGCGTGTTATTATTTAACCACTTTTGGACCAGCGCCATCCCATTTTCTGCTTTTTTGTATGTGTGGTGCCATGATCTGTCACTGAATAGAAGAATGGTGTCATCTGCAAAACTAATTATGGTTCCGGGTATTTGGATATTGCACAGTTCATTTATATATAATAGAAACAGTACCGGCCCCAAAATGCTTCCTTGGGGTACTCCGTAGCTGATTTTAGATGGTTGACTAAGTTTATTTTGTATTTTAACTTGTTGTGTTCGGTCTGTCATATAGCTTTTAAGAATTTTCAATTCTTTACCCGTTATTCCAATTTGTTCCATTTTATGAAATAGTTTATCATGGGAAATAGTATCAAAGGCTTTTTTTATATCAAGGAATAGTCCTAAAGTTTTATTCCCCTTGTCCACATTCTGCACTATGTATTTTGTTACCTCAGAAATTGCATCGGAGGTCGATTTTTTCTCTCGAAAACCGTATTGATTTTCAGACAGAAGGGAATTTAATTCAAGATAGATTATGAGTTGTTTTTTTATTATTCTTTCGATTAATTTAGACAGGGAGTTTAATACACTGATAGGTCTGTAATTATTTATATCATCCCTATTCCCATCTTTAAAAATTGGTACTATTTGAGCTTGTTTCATTGATTTGGGAAAAGTGCCTTCGATAATACATAAGTTAATTAAGTATGTAATTATTACATGAATGAATTTATTTTCTCTCACATTCATCGGCAAAATAACATATAACCACAACTTAAATACCTATAATGGTCACTTTAATCAATACAAAATCAAAAGTCTCTCATCGAGTCACAGACTTGGTCTATTTGTATAAAATTATCAACAATCAAATTGACACCGATCAAAATATCTGAAATAAAACTTCACACAAATTCTCGTATAAGGAACCCAGAACTATTTAGATTACAGTTTTTCAACAATAACACGGATTTTTTTTTTAATTCCATTACTCGGATGTGTAGATTTTATCTCGTACTTTAGGTACATATCAATAACGTTATAAATAAGTTTGGATATTACGTAAAATATTAGGCCCAAGACCAGGAATTGCGGCAGGTACCTGGAGACCACGAAGTAATGAGGAAATTCGTGCATTGACAGGACAACCTTTAATCACCAGCGAAATCGGGTCCAGAAGATTAGCTTGGATTGGACATGTTGTCAGATCAGTGGAAGAAAGAGCCACAAAATGTATTCTGAAAAATAACCCTGTGGGCAAGAGACCCCTGGGAAGACCAAGGCAGAGATTGATGGACAATGTTACCCGAGATCTGAACGTGCTGAATGCTTGTGATGACTGGGAGTCCACTGCAGCTGACATTAAGGCTTGGAAAGCTATTGTTCAGGAGGCTAAAGCTCTACCGGAGTTGTATGGCCATCGGAAGTAAGTAAGTAAGACAGTATGGTGACATTCAGAAGAAAACTTACCACACCTAATAAACTCGCTTTTTTTGTTTTTTTAGCTATAATGTTTCTCTTTTTTATCTGTTTGTGCTTAGTTACATCTATTATAGTAATGTTTTCCTTTTTGTTTTCTTTTGTTAATATCTTTCATTATTTTTCTTTGTTGTGATCTTAGTTTCTATTATATCTTTTCATTTTAAAATAGATTTTTTTAGATATTTTCATTTTCTTGTAAATTTGTACGCCAACTTTTAATGCAGGATGTGGTGACATGAAATTGGCTGACCATTTTTGTAATAGCTTGTCCTTATTTTATGGAACTATGATGTATAATAACTTGTTAGATGTTAGTGATCTTTTATAATAAATAAATAAATAAATAAAAATACGTGGATTGTCCTTAATTTACATACTTTAAATCGCACCAGTGTATCCTAAAAAATAATAGATTCACGATTATTAATGTTAATGTAAGCAGGTAAAAACAGGTTTTGAAATAAGGAATTTAAATTATTTCTACATCTAATTATTATCAAGCAAATTGACAGATTTTTTATATTTTGAGAGAATATTAATTCGGACGAAATGTTAAGGTCAATTGATACATTTTTAGTTATTTTGTTTATTAAGATTGGTCGTGAATTGTTTTAATAACTCAAAATGACATTGATTTAAACTTGTTGTTAACGATGAATATTAAGATTATAAATTAACAACATATTAATTTAGCTTATTGCGACACGTTTTGACCTATTGGTCAACAGTTCATAAGGGCCTTATCAGAATCAGCCACTTTCGTCATGTCAAAGAATTTTTGTATTTTTTTGATATTAATTAGATTTTTATTTTTTATTTATATATTAGGTACTTCTCGGGCAACTTTTAAGTAATATGTCAAATATCAATTTAACACCCACCCAATAACAAGTTGCCATATTCTGAAATCTTAATCGGTGAATTTATAAAACAGTATTTATTTCCTTTTTTGTTATGGTATTGAAAACAACGTTTAAGAGGGCGTATAAACCTAAACACCCCTATTAGAAATAAAATTTTTGAAATGTGGTAACAGTGTGTTTCTTAAAAGTAATATCATAAGTATTTTCAACTTTTCTCTAGTGAATGTTCGTCGAATGTTCGATGTATGAATGTCGACGAGGCGATGAATGTGTGTCAAGATAGAAATAAGTACTTAGTGTTCGGTTCTCTCTGCCTACCCCGTGAGGGACATGACGTGATGTTTTCAGTCACTTATTTTAGTATTATATGCCCTTTTAATCATGTAAGTTAAGTTAAACAAAGGATAGCAAAGAATGACGTTTTTAATACACCGTTTATATGTATTTATAGTTCTAAATATTCTTCAAGTTCGTCATGTAGAATTCCGATAAAATTCCTTGCGAAAAATTGTGGTCGAGCGTATTTTGATCAATGATGTACAGGTTCAAGTAACAATCTGAAGAAGCAAGGTGAGAACATCAAGGCTGGTCATTACAATGGCCAAGGGGTCATTGGACGAGGGTTTCGGAATTATCATCATCATATTCGATATTAATGTCTCGAGAACACGCGTGATGCGTCGTGCCAACTAACAACTTAACAAATAGCATTAGGTACGCAGTAACGGACCGTCGAATACTAGGTGATATTATATAGGTAAAATAATAACAAATGTTGAAAAGAAAATACATGTCCAATAGATCACAACAAGAAGCCATTTTATGTATTTTCACAATACTAGATGTGTTGTTTTTATTTAACAATATGTATTGAGTCAACTTTTATTGATTGCGCGCGTATTATGTTAATATTATATTACGGTATACGGTGAGATTAACACTCAAACGATGAAGAAACTTAATAGTTTTGAGTTTGAAATGTTATACAAATTTAAATGACATCTTAAATGAATAATTGAATTGATAATGTAAAAATAAGAGTTAGTTTGACAAATCAAAAACATATCCGGTAGAGTACCTACCTACCACAAGACAGCACATCTCAAATGAAACAAAAACATATCCGGTAGAGTACCTACCTACCACAAGACAGCACATCTCAAATGAAACAAAAACATATCCGGTAGAGTACCTACCTACCACAAGACAGCACATCTCAAATGAAACAAAAACATATCCGGTAGAGTACCTACCTACCACAAGACAGCACATCTCAAATGAAACAAAAACATATCCGGTAGAGTACCTACCTACCACAAGACAGCACATCTCAAATGAAACAAAAACATATCCGGTAGAGTACCTACCTACCACAAGACAGCACATCTCAAATGAAACAACCGTAAGAAAAAAATATTAGAAATTCAAGAGATCTATAACTCAAAACTATATTAAATGATTACATACAGAAATTAAAGATTGATAAAAACAAATAGGTATGTAGGTAGTTTATAGGTAGTGCTAGTAATATGTAAAATGAGAATTAACTTTTTGTTTGTATAGTCAATTTATGTAATTTATAGGTACATTATGAAATATGAAATAAAATCCACGTTTTTAACCAAAAATAAGTGTTAATCAAAGAACTGAATACCCACATGATTTTCATTGAGAAAAAGTAGTAAATTTTACTCTTACTTTACAGAAATATATATTTAAAAAATCATTTATGCTGATTGATTGACAAATATTGATGAAATTCCATAGCAATATAATATTTTTTGGTACGTACCTAAAGAAAATAATTAGTTTTATACAAGTTGATTCGTTATTGTAATTTTTGACACTGATCACCGTTAGTCGCTAGTCGACCTGACACTAGATAGTCCTTTACCTTATATTATTTACCTTATAATTCTATGACTAAAACCGAAAACTTACAACTGATTTTTGACAAAAATTATATTATGTATGTCAATTGAGACGAAGTTGGAATATATAAATATAGGATAATCGTGAAATCAAGCACCCACTTGGCCTACGACCTGTCATGGGCTGGTTTTACGTGATCACTAAAAAAAACGTGAACGAAAAAAATCTACGCGACCATAAAATATTTGATTTAAAATGAATTGTTTTATGAACCGAATATATTTTTTTATGAATTCAATAATTTTAAATTTAAAGGGTAGGTTATCCTACCTTCCAAGGGCGCTCCATAAGCCCCGATGATAGCCAAAATAAGCACTAGCGCCCTCATGTTGATTTGATGAACTATAGGTATTGTAAGGTGGTGTATAGATAGTAATTGTGTTGACTGACCAGATAGATGGTAAGCCACTGCTATATACGAGTCTCTCCCCTCCCTCCCCTCCCGCCCTTCCAAGCAGACTACAAGATAGGATATTATGTCAAGCGGATGACGCTCTGTGAAAATCCGACAGGGATCGACAATCTTTTAATACTGGTTAATTCAAAAGTACAATATTGACTTCCCTTCGAAATAATATTTCACTTTATTTTAAAAAAAATGAATGTTTTATCCGCCAAAGGCTTGTTAGTATAAAGACAGACCGCAACACACTAGATTAAAATTTAACGTCGGATATGTAGTTCCAAAATATAATAATAAATACGGTAAGAGAACATTAGAATATAATGTACCTAAATTGCTTAATATGATGCCGGCATCTATTAAGAAATGCAAAAGCAAAAACAATGTAATAAGACTTGTCAAGGAATGGCTATTGAGGTGTGGCTTTGTATATAATTAACAGATCTCAAACGATTTTATTTTGTTTTTCATTTCATTTATATAATAATAAATAGGTAAGTTTTGTAACATAGGAAGGAATGTATGTTTGGGAGACCATATTTGTGTGTCTTTTTTTACTGTTCCTAATGTTGTTAGTTATAATTAGAATATACTTAGATATTGTCTTGAGAACACGCCGACAAGTCTAGAAATTAGACTTGGCGTGACTCAAAAACGGTATTTTTTTTTGTAATATTATAATTTTTTTATTAATTTTCAATAAAAAAAAAGTTGAAGTTGTTATTTTTTGACTCATTACAAAATAAGTCCTGTCCCTCGCCAATCGCAATATTTTTTTTTATATCAAGAGATAGATAAACGCGTATATATTACAGGAAATTATTTTTTTGACGAATATGCTTTAAAGAATTAAAAAAAAAAATGCCAAATATGTATGAAGCTATTCATTATAAAAATGTTTGGTTTCCTGACTCTACTCAAGTTTCCGAAATTCACCACTAGATTTGAACACTAGCGCGAAGACAAAATTTGAAAAAAAAAATATTAGTATTTTCATTGATTGAAAAATTTTTGACGCCATTTTGAACGAGGAATCCAACGAGATTTATTTTATTCAAAAAAATATAAAATGCATGTTACAATCTACTAAAATTTATTGTCAGCTGAAAATCTCGCCGCAGTCTAGTTGGGCCCCATTCCAATTTCGTTACAATCACAAATATTGCATCCAACACACGAAATTATTGATTTATTACTGCAAATTAAAACAATATTTAAAACACAATGTTCACATTACATCTCGCACTCAAACGATACCAAAAGTACCCGAAATTAACATAAAATTTAAGTCATTGAAGTTTTTGAGAGTTGAACGAATCAAATGGTCGGCTATATGAAAATATAGATGTTTCCCTCTTAAGAAAAGCTAAGAAATGTTCATGTCTTTCTTTTAAAATGTTATCATATCCAGAATTATAAATACTTACACTAATTGAACGAGTAGGAACAGACACATTAAAGAATTCTTTATTTAAAAATATGATTTTATACCTACTTAGACATTTTATGCATGTGAATACATAATATATTTTTATGCACATGAAGATGCATTGCGTGCGATGCACGTACGCACGCACGCATGCACGCACGTACGCGCACACGCACACAAACACACACACTCACATACACACTAAATGTTCTACCATATATGTATTTGTATTATGTATATGGGTGAACTCAAAATTCGGATACGAATTTGAATGAGCGTTGGCAGAGCGGAAAGCGCGCTGGGTTCGTAATCCAGTGATCACGAATTCGAATACTGCCACGACCGATTTCGTTCACCTATAGCACAAGCATATATGCTTAATTCAGGAGATGCATGAGGATGTTTATGTACTTTTTTCAAAGACATATTAATTATTTTTTTATCGTTTATCGACTTAAATGTTGAAAAAACCATGAAAAATATAGATCTGGCCATACGATTATCTCACATGGGACTTATATAAATACTGTTGATTCATTGAGAGAAATCTTCAAAGTTGAATAACCACAAAAAATGTAGACCTTGCCATACAAAATTTCACAATTCATGAGTTGAAACTTTGTCGATCTGTTGAGAGACAAATCGACAGTTGGATAATTGTGGTTGAAAAAAAGTAATTATGTGTGTCACATTTTGCTATATTGTTTTATATTATAATAAAAAAAATAACTAAAATGTATTGTAAAATATAAATCAATGGTTGACGTCTCCCTTATGTCCGAGATCAATATATCGACCTTAGCTGGTACAACTAAATACACAATACATACGCTCATGTACCTACTGCCTCCTGCGTGGATTTCAAATATTAAACATTTAATTATAACACATTAGAATTTTTTTATGATAGGTACTAGCTACACTTCAAACTGCTTCTCTGTCAAGGTTGAAATGTAAAATATAGGCATTTTAAAAGTTTTTTTTGTTATAATATGATCACAATATTAATCACGTTATAATTTAATAATCCAATAAATTAAAAAATCCTGCAAGGCACCGCCTTAGAATAATGCTTCCAGTCTTTTCTATTATCATCGTTTTTGGGTGTCGCGTAAGAATTGGGTAATTGAAAATACAAAATGCCCTAAATCATCTCACAAAGTTCAACAATGTGATCTACCTTACCATTATGAATGTTGCCTTCCCTGTCACTGGTCACCCGCATTGCAGAATGCGCCATGGTGGTATGTAGCTGATACACCAAAGCCTCCTGAAATAAAAAATGCAATTCAGTGAATTTGATCAATATTATGTCTTATACGTATAATCTGTTTATCTGAAAATTGATATGTGGAAAACAGTGTGAGGCTTTTCAATATTAGTCTGAATGACAGCAACGTTTTCAAGGAATCATTTATAATGGCAGGATTTTTCGATAATTATTTTCTTATTCAAAATAGGCATGAAGAAGGTAATTCTGGCACCTGGGAGTAATTTCGTTTACCAGTGCGCATCATCTTTATAGATAAAAATTGCAGATTTTAACATTTTCTATATAATTTGTACTTGTATGTTATTTTTACCAATGAAATCCGTCCGTTTATGAAATATGTACTGACTGTTACTGAAATATGCAAAAAAGAAAAGAAGAAGATTTTTTTTATAAATCTTCCCGGGTTAGCGTTGAACAAATCACCAAGTTTCATTGTAATCAGATGGATGGTATATGAGCACAAAAAGGACATACAAAGATACAGATGATACGAAAATCTGCAATTTTCAACTATAGAAAGGGGATGCGCACTGGTAAGTAAACGCAACCACTCTCTTTTGCCAAACTTACCTTTATTCATACCTATATTTCATAAGGAAGGAAATTAAAAAAAAAAGCCATAAATTTTTTTTTTCACAAATTGATATTTGGTACAAAATTATTTTGTTATTCGTAGTGGTGTAAACAAAATAAATTTGTACCAAATTTCAATTTGTGAAAATATTTAAAATGTGCCACAAGTTATAGCAACGTATAAAGAAAAAATAAAAAAAATGTTTTTTGACGTTTATTTTTATTTATTTATTTATTTATTATTGACAATAAAATGAGGAAGATACAAATACAATTACATACTAGAGCTAGAAATTAAGTGCGTGTGTACATATGTGTGTGTGTATGTGTATTATTTATTGATAAATCTTGTAATAAAAGGATACAATGAACACCTCACTAGGAAGTTCTATCTCCTATCCTATCTATAGTCGTTGCTATCTTATAATTATTATTTTAGTCTATGTTATATTAAATTAATGACCAAAATTATAATAATTAAATAATTATTTAATAATTAATCAATTTATTAATTAATTGTCCAGCTGTTACTTCATATTTTTGCTGGTCTCCCCATTGCTCTACGACCCTCCGGGACTTCCTTGGAGACAATTTTGGGTAGTCAATATTGTCTCCCATTCTCTCGAAATGGTCTCTCCATTGACGCCTTAACCTCATTTATTCTAATTAAGATTCAAATACTTTTTTCGTGCACAATCAAATTTCACTGTGGAATAATAATCTTAGTGATGATGAACCTTGTCTAAAAAATTAAATATAATTTCTTGAAGAAAAATTCCCTATTCTTTGATGATCATTCAATTACCTTTTCCCTTCTCATTCGAGTAATTACTTTTGAAGTAGTTTTTTTTCAAACTTGATCATCTTCTGCTTAAGTTTTTTACTTTTTCCATTTACATGATTTCGTTATCTTTTTTTAGACAATTCCATCATTCAATTCCTTGCTTCGTCAGGCGTTCTTCATTCAATCATACCATAATGATTCAATCTTTATCAAAATATAGTAGGACGTTGAAATTAAAATTATTGTTATTTACAGCATTAATATGATCCGTGTTAAAGTTTAAAATTAAAACTGCGAAAATCATTTAAAATTCGACTAAAACAATGATATTCCAAAAAGATATAAATAATAATCATTAAAGGTGAAATCATGAAATCACAATTTGAAATAATCTGCGAGTTAACAAATATTTTTAATAACGTATTTTAAGATATTTATAAAAAAAGATGACAAATGAACAGTACGTAAATGTTTTACCCTAGATAAAAAAATGTACATAAAATATTTGTATGTTATGTACTTTTATTTGTCTCTATTTGTTGCTAAAAATAAGGAAATAGATATCATCTCCATCTCCATTATCACTTGAAATATTCTTTTTTCGTATTTATTGAGAATTTTTACCGAATAAACAAAATAAAATGTAACTAATAACTAGGAAATACTGTAATTGGCGATATAAATAAGAAAATTATTTACTGTATACCTATAAATGTTTGTAAACAGCTGTTGTATTTCTTAATAAAACAAAATAAAAATAAAATAAAATAAATAAATAAAAGGTCACTTCAACAAAACAGGAAAACATAAAAATTACAGAAAAAAAATATTCTCACGGATTGATTGTATAATTTATTGTTTGTTGTAAATTCGGCATACCGGGTATATGTAATATGCTATCTAACAATAGATCCATCTAGATGCATGTATAAGAGTTAATTTGTTTACATCAGGTAAACATGAGAATTATTGATTGTTACCAGGTGTACCTACTGGTCACTGCCATTCGCCAAGATCGAACACTCTAGAATTGAGAACTGCCTCAAAGTGTACTTATTCAATATCAAAGGAAACAAGACTTTGGATACACCGTGATGTCTAGGGCTGCGTTCACAATGAACGCCGAGTGCACTTAGTGATGCTCTATGCCGTTCACAATTACTGGAAACAGACGCACGAAAGACACTCTGTGGCTATATCTATAATTAAAAGTAAAGACTTTTTGATTCTACATTAATTTTATTCTGCGCGATAGGACTATTACGCCTTTTTAGGGCATTAACTAGCTTAATAAAATTAATGTAGAATCAAAAAGTCTTTACTTTTAATTATAGATATAACTTATAATGGAATTCTACCAAATAAAAACTTCGTCGATAATTAACACTCTGTGGCGTTTAGATTGGACGTCGAGTTTACGCACCAAACAGTCGGTAAAATTGTCGGGTGAAAAATGCTCTGACAGTTAATAGTATCTGTAGACTTCTATTTTATCTGTGGTATGATAATAAAAAATATAACCTAAAAAGATACATGTATTATGAATGACATTTAAAACAAAAAACACTCGATGCTGCGTTCAGATTGAAACGCCGCACCGCTCGAAAAACGCCATTATCTGCAAATTCAAGTACGTCCGACACCCTACGTCGAGTGTTAAATCTGAACACAGCCTAGAAACCTGAGAGATCTTTCAAAATCAGTAAGATTGTGTCTTTTATCCAAGAAACATAATTTTCTGCTAATAAAAGGTACCTATACGTATGTATATGGAAACAAACAGACCAAAATAGAATTATATGGAAAAGTTTAAAAATGGCGTTTGCCTATCAAACGTGGATACGTGGATAAGTAGTGAGGAGGTACACAGAACTGAATATTTTAGTTTTTTTTCATTTTTATTGTTCACTGATAATATGAAAATTTCTTTTAATTACGTTTATAGAAGATTAAACGCAATGATTAGCAATACTTTTCCTTATTTTACACCTGCGACGAATTACTAAAACATTTCAAATTATCCATACCACACCATCACGCCCTTTCTATTTGGGGTAGGCAGAGAGAACCGAACGCCAGACTCCTCTCTCTTGACATACACATCTCGCTTAGTTCACGTCCATGCATCTTTTCATATACGCTCTTCTGTTATTCTTATTTCCAACGTCTCCATCTTTGAAACATTCATTTATGTGATCGTACCAAATTTTCCTTGGCCGACCTCTACTTTTCGTTTCTGTTTATCAGCCTTATTCTTTTTCTGTTTTTTGCCATTTTTGTCATCACTCATTCTTTCTATGTGGCAAAACCACCTTAGGGCATTTATTTTCATCTTACTTACGATATTTCTTTCAATCATACATTCTCGTCTAATATCCTCATTTCTTAATTTATCATACATCGTTTAACCACACATTCGTCTTAGTGACCTCATATCAACTGCGTTAATTCTACTTTCATACTGCTTCTGCCATGCCCATGTCTTTCACAAGCGGTACGACGATACCATGGTGTACCGCGAGCTTCGCTTGCCTCGAAATAATTGGGTCAGCCATTACAGATCTTAATGCACCATTCACTCTATTCCCTGCCGTTACTCTCCTTTCAGTATCTTTTTCCAGTCTTCCATCACGCTGAAACACGCTTCCTAAATATAAATACTCATCCACTTGTTCTAATTGTACATTGTCCACTCGTATCTCGTATTTTGTTCGTCTTTCGCTCTTCTCAAATAATGTTTACCTTATACGTTCACAAAAACTGTCAAATGACTATATTTATAAGAATTTTAACAGGAACGCAGTATTAAAAGGTTTGAGGTCAGAAGTTAGGGATTAAAAATCTCATCTGTATAGTCTGACCAGTATTTTCTGCCATTATTTGATTTAGCTTTAAAAGGGATGACTAATTTTTGTTTTTCATTGTATGTATGCTTTGAGCAATAAATTATATCTTTGAAACCCAATCCATTAATCAATCAAACCCAAAAGAGGTTTTCATTGTCAAGACTGAGAGTTTTAGTTTTTTTTTTCTTTAAGGCAACTCACCCTGCAAAGTGTGCTATGTGGTTTAGGTTTATTAATCCGCCTTGTGAATTTTGTTTGTCGAGTTCTACTACAGAATTTTATATTTAGTGAGATATTTAAAAACAAAAAAAACTCTTTCAATAACCTGTACAAACTATCTGATAATATAAAGGAAGCTGATAATTTCTTCTGTTGATTTTACGTAAGACATATACCTACTTTTGAGTCTTGTAGAAGTGTTTCTCACTCCTCAAACAAAAATATCATTTCAAGACAGATTTGACACAATAAATAAGTTGACTAAATAAATAATAAATTGTCGACCTTCATGGCTCAGTTAGTTAGATGTCTGACTAATGAACCAAAGGTCCCAGGTTCGATTCCCGGTGGTGACCAGTTTTTAATTGTGTTTTCAGTCAGGCTCTATGAGATGATTAATATCGTAACTATTGTATCGTATCGGAATGTAGCAACTTGTTATTGGGTGCGTGTTAAATTCATATTTATTTATTATTTAATATTGCTTCTCGGGCAACTAACAGGTAAGTACTATGTCAAATATTAATTAAACACGCACCCAATAACAAGTTGCCACATTCTGGAGACTTACGATATTAATCGTCTCACAGATCCAGACTTAAAACACAATTAAAAAGTGTGGTCCTATTAAGTGGAATTCACTGCCTCTAGATGTCCGCAGTGCTCAAAGCAAGAGCACTTTCACTAAAGGATTAAAAACAGCTTTGTTTCAAAGAGCAACACAACATTAGACTATCAGCGCCCTTGGTATGATCTTGAATCATTAAACGGCGCTATACAAATGACTTATTATTAAAAACTGTGTCTTCACCGGGAATCGAACCCGGGACCTTTGGATCAGCAGTCAGTTACCTAACCAACTGAGCCACGAAGGCCGATAAATATTAATATAGTACCTGTAAGTTGCAAGGGAAGATATTATGTTAAAAAAACCGACCAATTATAACATCTCAATAGAGACAACCAATTTATAACATCTCAATAGAGACAAAGATGAAATATTATAGGAGAAACAGGAACTCAAGCCAAATACAGGGTTAAGACATGACATCAGCTTATTGACTCGATCACATTATGCGCTTGCACAACCTTCACTAATTATGCCTTCTTATTGAGATGCTTATCATCCAATTTTTGAAATGTCTTTTTATGTAAATCTCACGAAAACATGAAAATATTTTTATTTTGAGAATAACCTGAAACACCATCGCTATCTATGAAGCTAGCCATAGATAATTTGTCTATTAAACCAACACTTCGCCAACATTCGATAAAGTCAATAATCAACAGATCAGAAATAATCGCAGTGCGTGGATATTTATTATTTCATTTCAAATTAATGATAGTAATAAATGTCTCGTGATTAGAAAAAAAAATTCTAAATGCTGATTAATATTAATTGAATTTTTCAAAAAAATCTAGCATTTCCTTGACCATAAAGTCGGATTTTCCACGTCAATGTAGTCGACCTTAGGTCGCCACCTGCCCGACCAGTAGTGGTGGCTACATCCGATGTCAACAACTGTCCAATGAGTGACTCATCAATGGGAAGACCAAAATTCATAGGAGACATTTAATTGTTTTTAGATTAACACGATGAATACTAATTATTGAATTTAAGATTATTCCACGGAAAACGTGAATTACCAAATTAATTTTTTGGGGGAAATCTTACAAAAAACATATTGTTTCTTAAAATACACGTACCTACATTAAATAATGAATGGTTTATTGCCATACACTGCTGATGTTGTTTTATTCCAAGCAATGAACTTTTTTTAATGTGTAATTCAACTAAAATAATAATTGAAATGAAATACTAAGTGAAGAATGTAATAACCCCAAAGTTAAAATTTCTTCAAAATATAAAAGTTGTAAAAAATATCAGACAACGTTTGTACTTTACATAATAACTAAATTCAAAAGACAAAAATATTGATTTTTTTATTAGGCGATTTTCTCTATCCTTCGGTATAAAAATAAAAATAAACGAGTGGGTTGAGGCCAATACTAAACTCCTCATCAGCAAATCAAATTTTTTTATGAAATGAGTTTGTTAAATTATTTTTGATTTAAATATTTTATTTAACAGTTAAAAAAAATAAGAATCACGTATCAAATATCCTTCAAAAAATTTTTTTTTACTTATAACATAAGCATTAAAATTATTTCAGTTTTTTTTTCAAGTAAATAGGTACTGTCCCTATAAAGTTAAAAAATTGTATTTGGAACAGGAGTAAATTACATAGATTTTATATATTTCACTAATTATTTATAGTTTGGTATCTCTTTACTGGAAGTGGTATCATTTACAAATATTAACGAAAAAAAACCGTAGCAGTGTGGTTATGTAGCCGTATATAAAAAATACAAACTGATTGGACCGATTGCAAATTGATTTTTTTTTATAAATGAATATGTCCTTGTTAAACAAGTACATATGTATCTTCTTACATTCCCTATATTAAGCGTAAATGCTTGTGCTATATGCAATTAAAACTGGATTACCAGTTCAGCGCGCTAACCGCTCTGCCGCCACCCATCTGATATGTTTCGTGAGTCACATTTACTTGGAAATTTAGTTGTCAATACATTTCCAAGAATTGGTCTCTGTAAATTGATAATTCAGATGACATAAAGCTGCAACAGTCCTTGCAGACTACTCCTTGACCTTCATCTGGACAGCATTCTCTTCTCTAGAGCAAGGCCCTTTCGTCCGCTACTTTCCATAAGAGAACACAATGCAATATTTGGGTCAATGCTAAGGGTATGGTCCATTATGGACTGCGTTGATAAAAAAAATCGCTATAATCGATCAAGTGTGGATATTTCCATTAAAGGTTTCTAGATACAACACTCCACTGGACCAATGCCATTTTACTTCAAGTTGGTTACAGTTTACTTCCCGTCAGTTTGAATATGTGTATTTTTTAAACTATTCCTGCTAGAATGTAAAAAAAAGGAAGATTTTATTTTATTTTTTTAATCATTTTGTATTTATTCAATAACGGCATATATTTGCCTTTACAATCATACATAAGAAAACACATATCGAAAAAACAAAAAGAAATCAATAATAATAATGAACACTTCCTTGCACCCTGCGCAAGTGGCGAGTTTATTGCGTTTAGTGAGTTTCCAGCCCAGAGAAGCAATATTTGCGTGAGAAATTAATTTAAATAAATTTCTCCTCTGATGGGAATCGAACACATGACGCCCGCATAGAAACCGAACGGCTTATCAACTGTGCCACGGCGGTCGTAAATTTTTCCTCGTTTATTTTATATCATTTTTTTGTCATGTTTATTTCACTCTTCGAAAAAAAATTCGATAGCTTAAAATACCCCCGATTTAAACAAAAATTATGAGTATAAAAGTTTTGCAGGGCTATAACTTTCTATATAACAATTTCTTAATAAAACAAAATAAAAAATAGAAAAATATATTTTCTGAAATTTTAAGCTATGTGAATTTAGCGGATCAAAAGTTATAAAGGGGGGTGGGGGGGGGGGGACAACACACAGACACACATATGTAATGTTCTACTCCGAATTCTGAGTAAATCCATACACAGAACATATATGCTACGAAGCCTCTAAGTAAATGTTTTTTTTACTTCAAAATTGGAAACACCTTGAAAAATATAGACCCTGCATACAAATCCTGCGTATCTTGTCTTGATACTTTGTCAGAGAAATAAATTTTCTTGAACGACAATTGGATTATATTCTTATAAAGAACAAAAAAACAAGTATTTCAAAATTATGCACATCATTTATTAAAACTCAAGCACCTAGATTTACTATGAAATGATTATTCAAAAATGTATTATTTCCCGTAAAGTATAAGTTATCATAAGGTTTAAATGATCAGTTATTCGTCACAAGTATAAGTAATCATAAAGTTTAAATGATCAGTTATTCGTCACAACTAATTTCAAATTCTGAACTAAGCTCGTCCAAATATTTTTCTTGCAACTGGGTATCAACAATTTTTTTGCTGGAAAGAATTGAACCTAAGGAAACTTTGGGACTACGAATTCCATGTTGAGCATTCCAACTAAGGAATTCCGCCAAAGGCATAGAGAATAACGAAGGTTTTTCAACTGTAATCTGGTTCGTGCCAAACGAATTATCATCAGATGTTCCTTCTAATTCATCAATGTCAGAGAAAACATTTTGTGTTATATCGCTTGGCAAATCATAAGATACTTCGGGTATAACAACATTGTCAGCTAATTTCGACACAACATGATGTTTTGGTGATTCTAATGATTCTTTGTGATCTTCGCGAGATAATTCCTTTTGAACGACGGGGTCGGTTACATGATCTTCGACATGTTTCTCGGCAGATTCTGATATAACTTTATGCACATCTTGAGACGCTTCTTGTTGAACAACGTGGTCTGCAAAATGATCTTTGATATTTTTCTCGGCAGATACAGATATTTCTTGACGATCTTCATGAGAAGTATTATGTTGAACAACATGATCTGTCACATGTATCTCGGAAGATTGTGATGTTTCTTTATGCTCATCATGGGACAATTCTTGTTGAATGATTTGGTCTGCTACATGATCTTCGACATGTTTCTCCGCAGAATGAGATATTTCTTTATGCTCATCATGAGACACTTCTAGTTGTACGATGTGGTCAGCTACATCATCTTCTACATGTATCTCGGCAGTAGTCGATACCTCTTTTTGTTCTTCGTGAGATGCTTTTTGTTGAACAACGTGGTCTGCTACATGATCTTCGATATCTTTTTCGGCAGATTCAGATGTTTCTTTATGCTCGTCACGAGACAATTCTTGTTGAATGATGTGGTCAGCTACATGATCATCAACATTTTTCACCACAGATTCATTTTTTTCTTTATGCTCGTCATGAGACACTTGTTGCACGACGTAATCTGCTACACGATCATCGACATGTACCTCGGCAGAAGTCAATACCTCTTTGTGTTCTTCGTGAGATGCTTCTTGTTGCACGACGTGGTCTGTTACATGATCATCGACATGTTTCTCGGCAGAAGTCAATACCTCTTTGTGTTCTTCATGAGATACTTCTTGTTGCACGACGTGGTCTGCTACATGATCATCGACATGTTTCTCGGCAGAAGTCAATACCTCTTTGTGTTCTACGTGAGATGCTTCTTGTTGCACGACGTGGTCAGCTACACGATCTTCGACGTGTACCTCGGCAGAAGTCAATACCTCTTTGTGTTCTTCATGAGATGCTTCTTGTTGCACGACGTGGTCTGCTACATGATCTTCGACGTGTACCTCGGCAGAAGTCGATACCTCTTTGTGTTCTTCCTGAGATGCTTCTTGTTGCACGACGTGGTCTGTTACATGATCATCGACATGTTTCTCGGCAGAAGTCAATACCTCTTTGTGTTCTTCGTGAGATGCTTCTTGTTGCACGATGTGGTCTGATACATAATCATCGACACTTTTTTCGGCAGAAGTCGATACCTCTTTGTGTTTTTCGTGAGATGCTTCTTGTTGCACGACGTGGTCTGCTACATGATCTTCGACATGTTTCTCGGCAGAAGTCAATACCTCTTTGTGTTCTACGTGAGATGCTTCTTGTTGCACGACGTGGTCAGCTACAAGATCTTCGACGTGTACCTCGGCAGAAGTCAATACCTCTTTGTGTTCTTCATGAGATGCTTCTTGTTGCACGACGTGGTCTGCTACATGATCTTCGACGTGTACCTCGGCAGAAGTCGATACCTCTTTGTGTTCTTCCTGAGATGCTTCTTGTTGAACGACGTGGTCTGCTACATGATCTTCGACATGTACCTCGGCAGAAGTCAATAGCTCTTTGTGTTCTTCCTGAGATGCTTCTTGTTGCACGACGTGGTCTGATACATAATCATTGACGTGTACCTCGGCAGAAGTCGATACCTCTTTGTGTTCTTCGTGAGATGCTTCTTGTTGCACGATGTGGTCTGATACATAATCATCGACACTTTTTTCGGCAGAAGTCGATACCTCTTTGTGTTTTTCGTGAGATGCTTCTTGTTGCACGACGTGGTCTGCTACATGATCTTCGACGTGTACCTTGGCAGAAGTCAATACCTCTATGTGTTCTTCCTGAGATGCTTCTTGTTGCACGACGTGGTCTGATACATAATCATCGACATGTTTTTCGGCAGAAGTCAATACCTCTTTGTGTTCTACGTGAGATGCTTCTTGTTGCACGACGTGGTCAGCTACAAGATCATCGACATGTTTCTCGGCAGAAGTCAATACCTTTTTGTGTTCTACGTGAGATGCTTCTTGTTGCACGACGTGGTCAGCTACAAGATCTTCGACGTGTACCTCGGCAGAAGTCAATACCTCTTTGTGTTCTTCATGAGATGTTTCTTGTTGCACGACGTGGTCTACTACATGATCATCGACATGTTTCTCGGCAGAAGTCAATACTTCTTTGTGTTCTTCGTGAGATGCTTCTTGTTGCACGACGTGGTCTGCTACATGATCTTTGACGTGTACCTCGGCAGAAGTCGATACCTCTTTGTGTTCTTCGTGAGATGCTTCTTGTTGAACGACGTGGTCTGCTACATGATCTTCGACATGTACCTCGGCAGAAGTCAATACCTCTTTGTGTTCTTCCTGAGATGCTTCTTGTTGCACGACGTGGTCAGATACATAATCATTGACGTGTACCTTGGCAGAAGTCGATACCTCTTTGTGTTCTTCGTGAGATGCTTCTTGTTGAACGACGTGGTCTGCTACATGATCTTTGATATGTTTTTCGTCAGATTCAGAAATTACTTTATGCTCGTCAAGCGACAATTCTTGTTGAATGATGTGACCAGCTACATGATCACCGACATTTTTCTCCACAGATTCATTTATTTCTTTATGATCGTCATCTGACACTACTTGTTGCACGACGTGATCTGCTACATAATCTTCGACATGTATCTCGGCAGAAGTCGATACCTCTTTGTGTTCTTCGTGAGGTGCTTCTTGTTGAACGACGTGGTCTGCTATACGATCTTCGACATGTACCTCGGCAGAAGTCGATACCTCTTTGTGTTCTTCGTGAGATGCTTCTTGTTGCACGACGTGGTCTGCTACATGATCTTCGACGTGTACCTTGGCAGAAGTCAATACCTCTATGTGTTCTTCCTGAGATGCTTCTTGTTGCACGACGTGGTCTGATACATAATCATCGACATGTTTTTCGGCAGAAGTCAATACCTCTTTGTGTTCTACGTGAGATGCTTCTTGTTGCACGACGTGGTCAGCTACAAGATTATCGACATGTTTCTCGGCAGAAGTCAATACCTCTTTGTGTTCTTCGTGAGATGCTTCTTGTTGCACGACGTGGTCTGCTACATGATCTTCGACGTGTACCTTGGCAGAAGTCAATACCTCTATGTGTTCTTCCTGAGATGCTCCTTGTTGCACGACGTGGTCTGATACATAATCATCGACATGTTTTTCGGCAGAAGTCAATACCTCTTTATGTTCTACGTGAGATGCTTCTTGTTGCACGACGTGGTCAGCTACAAGATCATCGACATGTTTCTCGGCAGAAGTCAATACCTCTTTGTGTTCTACGTGAGATGCTTCTTGTTGCACGACGTGGTCAGCTACAAGATCTTCGACGTGTACCTCGGCAGAAGTCGATACCTCTTTGTGTTCTTCGTGAGATGCTTCTTGTTGAACGACGTGGTCTGCTACATGTACCTCGGCAGAAGTCAATACCTCTTTGTGTTCTTCCTGAGATGCTTCTTGTTGCACGACGTGGTCAGATACATAATCATTGACGTGTACCTTGGCAGAAGTCGATACCTCTTTGTGTTCTTCGTGAGATGCTTCTTGTTGAACGACGTGGTCTGCTACATGATCTTCGATATGTTTTTCGTCAGATTCAGAAATTACTTTATGCTCGTCAAGCGACAATTCTTGTTGAATGATGTGACCAGCTACATGATTACCGACATTTTTCTCCACAGATTCATTAATTTCTTTATGCTCGTCATCTGACACTTCTTGTTGCACGACTTGATCTGCTACATGATCTTCGACATGTATCTCGGCAAAAGTCGATACCTCTTTGTGTTCTTCGTGAGGTGCTTCTTGTTGAACGACGTGGTCTGCTATACGATCTTCGACATGTACCTCGGCAGAAGTCAATACCTCTTTGTGTTCTTCGTGAGATGCTTTTTGTTGAACGACTTGGTCTGCTACATGATCCTCGATATCTTTTTCGGCAGATTCAGATGTTTCTTTATGCTTGTCACGAGACAATTCTTGTTGAATGATGTGGTCAGCTACATGATCATCAACATTTTTCTCCACAGATTCATTTATTTCTTTATGCTCGTCCTGAGACACTTGTTGCACGACGTAATCTGCTACACGATCTTCGACATGTACCTTGGCAGAAGTCAATACCTCTTTGTGTTCTTTGTGAGATGCTTCTTGTTGCACGACGTGGTCTGCTTCATGATCATCGACATGTTTCTCGGCAGAAGTCAATACCTCTTTGTGTTCTTCGTGAGATGCTTCTTGTTGCACGATGTGGTCTGCTACATGATCATCGATATGAATCTCGGCAGTAGTCGATACTTCTTTGTGTTCTTCGTGAGATACTTTTTGTTGAACGACTTGGTCTGCTACATGATCTTCGATATCTTTTTCGGCAGATTCAGATGTTTCTTTATGCTCGTCACGAGACAATTCTTGTTGAATGATGTGGTCAGCTACATGATCATCAACATTTTTCTCCACAGATTCATTTATTTTTTTATGCTCGTCCTGAGACACTTGTTGCACGACGTAATCTGCTACACGATCTTCGACATGTACCTTGGCAGAAGTCAATACCTCTTTGTGTTCTTCGTGAGATGCTTCTTGTTGCACGACGTGGTCTGCTTCATGATCATCGACATGTTTCTCGGCAGAAGTCAATACCTCTTTGTGTTCTTCATGAGATGCTTCTTGTTGCACGACGTGGTCTGCTACATGATCTTCGACGTGTACCTCGGCAGAAGTCAATACCTCTTTGTGATCTTCGTGAGATGCTTCTTGTTGCACGACGTGGTCTGCTACATGATCATCGACATGTTTCTCGGCAGAATTCGATACCTCTTTGTGGTCTTCGTGAGATGCTTCTTGATGAACGACGTGGTCTGCTACATGATCTTTGATATGTTTTTCGTCAGATTCAGAAATTACTTTATGCTCGTCAAGCGACAATTCTTGTTGAATGATCTGACCAGCTACATGATCACCGACATTTTTCTCCACAGATTCATTTATTTCTTTATGCTCGTCATCTGACACTACTTGTTGCACGACGTGATCTGCTACATAATCTTCGAGATGTATCTCGGCAGATGTAGATACCTCATTGTGTTCTTCGTGAGATGCTTCTTGTTGCACGACGTGGTCTGCTATACGATCTTCGACATGTACCTCGGCAGAAGTCAATACCTCTTTGTGTTCTTCGTGAGATGCTTCTTGTTGAACGACTTGGTCTGCTACATGATCTTCGACATGTTTCTCGGCAGATTCCGACACTTGTTGTTGCATGAAGTGTTCCGCTACATGATCTACGACATGTATCTCGGCAGAATTCGATACCTCTTTTTGGTCTTCGTGAGATGCTTCTTGTTGCACGACGTGGTCTGCTACATGATCATCGACATGTTTCTCGGCAGAAGTCAATACCTCTTTGTTTTCTTCTTGAGATGCTTCTTGTTGCACTACGTGGTCTGCTACATGATCATAGACATGTTTCTCGGCAGAATTCGATACCTCTTTGTGGTCTTCGTGAGATGCTTCTTGATGAACGACGTGCTCTGCTACATGATCTTCGATATGTTTTTCTTCACATTCAGATGTTTCTTTATGCTCGTCACGAGACAATTCTTGTTGAATTATGTGGTCAGCTACACGATCATCGACATTTTTCTCCACAGATTCATTTATTTCTTTATGCTCTTCATGAAACATTTCTTGTTGCACGACGTGGTCTGCTACATGATCTTCGACATGTATCTCCGCAGAATTCGATACCTCTTTGTGGTCTTCGTGAGATGTTTCTTGTTGAACGACATGGTCTGCTACATGATCTTCCATATGTTTTTCGTCAGATTCAGAAATTACTTTATGCTCGTCATGAGACAATTCTTGTTGAATGATGTGGTCAGCTACATGATCACCGACATTTTTCTCTACAGATTCATTTATTTTTTTATGCTCGTCATGAGACAGTACTTGTTGCACGACGTGGTTTGCTACATGATCTTCGACATGTATCTCGGCAGGATTCGATACCTCTTTCTGTTCTTTGTGAGCTGCTTCGTGTTGATCGACATGGTCTGCTACTTGATCTTCGACATGTTTCTCGGCAGATTCCGACACTTGTTGTTGCATGAAGTGTTCCGCTACATGATCTACGACATGTATCTCGACAGAATTCGATATCTCTTTGTGGTCTTCGTGAGATGTTTCTTGTTGAACGACGTGGTCTGCTACATGATTTTCCATATGTTTTTCGGCAGATTCAGATATTTTTTGATGATCATCATGAGAAATTTCTTGTTGAACAAGATGGTCTATGTCATGGTGTACGGCATGTATTTCGGCAGATTCCGATACTTTGTTTTCTTTGTGAGACACTTCTTGTTGCACGACGTGGTCTGCTACGTGATCTTCGACATGTATCTCGGCAGAAGTCAATACCTCTTTGTGTTCTTCGTGAGATGCTTCTTGTTGCACGACGTGGTCTGCTACATGATCTTTGGCATGTATCTCGACAGAATTCGATACCTCTTTTTGTTCTTCGTGAGATGCTTCTTGTTGAACTACATGGTCTGCTTCTTGGTAGGCATCATGTATCGTGGCAGATTCCGATACTTCTTTATGTTTTTCGTTAGGAACTTCTTGTTGTACGAGGTGGTCTGTTAATTGACCTTCCACATGTTTCTCAGCTGATTCTGATACTGCTTGATGCTCGTCATAGGAAATTCCTTCTTGAACCACATGGTCTGCTTTTTGTTCAGCGAAATGTTTTCTGGCAGATTTTGATGCATCTTTGTGTTGTTCATGAGATACTTCTTGTTGATCAACATGATATGCTAGATGATCGGCAACATGTTTCTCAGCAGATTCTGATACATCTTTATATTCTTCGTGAGGCACTTCTTTTTGAACAAAGTGATCTGTTACATTATCTGCAATATATTTCTTGGCAGTTGTAGATACTTCTTGATTTTCGTCATGAGACACATCTTGTTGAGCAACATACTCAGTTACATCTGATAAACCGTCAAGTTTTCCTTGTGGATTTTTTTGTCGGGTATCTTTTTGATCTTCGTATTGAGGTTTTATTAATGGCTCTTCATTATTGTTTATTTTATTTGTAATAGAGCTGTCTGTCTTTTTCTTTGCTTTAATTTTATATTTTTTAATTGGTGTAAATTCGTGTTTTTCATTTAAAATAATTCTGGGAAATGTAATCATACATTTCTTTGACAATTGTGTCCCCATGTGGATCTTTGTTTTCCCGATAACCACCACATTATCTTTTTGATCTGAAAATTAAAAAAATATATTTAAATGAATTTATTTATTTTCTCGAAAAAACTTTTCTAATTAGAATTACATCTACATACGCGCATGCTAGGATTATTTTTCGCGCCCGAACTTGTTTACGCCCCTTTGTTCTCGAACATTTGTTTGCTTCCAACTTTTGCCAACGTCGTTTGCGCCCGTGTTTTGGACAGGTCTATTATTATATATTTATGATTCGACAAAAGGTATTTAATTTTTTGTAAAATCCTTGTTGTTTAATCAAATATTCTAAATAAATAGATATGCTCATTATATAAAGAAGAAATATTTTTAAACACGTTGTATCTAACATTTCCAAATGTGACTACCGTCTCGTCCGTTCATAGTTCGAGAATTTTTCGATGAAAGCTAGACTGGAGCGCATCAAGTAAAATGAAACAACCTCAATTTGCAATAATTTAAGAAATCTGAAAAAATTCAAAGTTAGTTAGAAAGCAATTTAAATTATTATTCAATCTCTTCACGGGTTATCCGGTGAAAAAAAAACTAAACAACGGAGGAGTTCTCAAGTTGCTTAGTTATTATGCAAAATATTTATAGTGGTGATAGCAAAAATTTTCGAACTATCGAGCATGTGTTTATAATAACACTCTTTTGAATCTGTGTGATTATAAAATTTGGCAGATCAAGTTTTTAAATAGAATCATTTAGATTTTAAGTACAACTCCTGTAGATGATATAATAAACGGTTTTATTGTAATAAGATTGATAGGTTTGACAGAAACTAAATTTGTTGGATTAGGAATAGATATTTCAATTAAATGGGTTAGTTTTGTATTTTTCTCAATCAATGTTATATCGGGTCTATTGTGTAGGTTGGTTCTATCTGTAATTATATCTCTGTTCCAATAAAGTTTATGTGTGTTGTTTTCAATAACTGCCAATGGGGAATATTGAAACCAATGTGGTGGAGAATCTATTAAATTATTATTATAAATTGATTAAAAAAATAATACTATTCAATTATTATTATCAAATTATTATTAAATTATTATTATTATTTTGCAGACCCTTGCGGGAAATCAATTATTGACGTTGATATAATATTCATTTTTCACAAATTTATGATTTAAATATTTCAAAAATATCCCTTTTTATTATTCAGATGAGTTTTTGCTTTGATTTATTTATTTGAATTATCTTTCAATTTCAAAATATTAATATATGTTTGAATTTCTCATAAAAATCTTACATTTACATATCAATGCTTGTGTTTCTCAATCAACACATATTCAATGACATGATAATATCTACAACGCGTTTGAATCAAAACATGCAAAGTGTGAAGACTTTTTTTTAATAAAAATTGTGGGAAGAAACAAATCGTTAAAAAAATGATTTAATAGTACACACAAGCATTTTAAATTGGCTCACCTGACACTGGAAAACATGATACTTGAACTGTCAATATCAGCAGTATTGACAAGACTAGTTGAGGATCCATTATTATTGGATCTCAGGGCACTACTGCTTGGATTTTTGACAAAATACATTATATAGCTAGAAATCAAAAAAGTTATTCGGATCACCTTAGAAAAATTATCTCTGTTGCTCGAAGGCATATGATAGATAAATTGAAACATTGAGATAAGGGTTAAATATTTTTACAATATGAGACAACGAGGTGGAATGACGTACTTCATTATAATGTCATTATTTTCTAAGACCTACACCAGAGAAAAATGTAAACAGATTTGGAAAAGTTTATAATTATAAAATGATATTTTTGTATTATATAATCTTAATATACCTCCATAAATATTGTATATAATTATAAAAATTTCCACTTATGATAAAAACAACGGCCTTCGTGGCTCAGTTGGTTAGATATCTGACTGCTGAGCCAAAGGTCCCGGGTTCGATTCCCGGTGGAGACACAGTTTTTAATTGTGTTTTCAGTCTGGATCTGTGAGACGATTAATATCGTAAGTCTCCAGAATGTGGCAACTTGTTATTGGGTGCGTGTTAAATTAATATTTGACATAGTACCTGTTAGTTGCCCGAGAAACAATATTAAATAAATAAAACAATATATATATATAAACATCATTGAAGTTTTACTCGATAACAGCAATTTAAGATCTTTAAATTAGTTTTTGTAAGAGCAAATACTGCAATGTTCATCAAAAAAACAGGTTCACTATAATAATATGTAACTCGCTACTCCAGCAATATGATTCATATTTGGAAGCTGTAATCCACCCTAAGGGTCGTATTACAAGAGTTATTTGAGAAAAATGTAAGAAAAAGGTAAGGTCCCGTACTGCGAGAATACTGCTTGCGGGACATGAACTTTTTCTCACATTATTCTTAACTAGTTGCATGTAACATATGAGTATGTCAAGATAGGACAGCATGGAGGTCAGTCCTTTTTTCTACCCAGAATATGAAAACAGCATGACGGTATGTGCGTATGTTTGGAGATTTAAGTATCAAACTATTAAGTCTTCTTACATATTGTGTATAGACGACTGCCATACAAATTGTATGAAGCAATGTCGTCACTAAATTCAATTTTTATAAAAATTGTTAAAAAAATCAGATTTAGGTACTTCTACAATATTAATATTTTTATAGAAAATTAAATTATCTTGTTAGGGTGTTTCGGGTTTTTTCGATATTTTTAAAATATTGGAAATATAGGCAGTTAAACTCATAAATTTATAATAAAAAAAAATCTTAGGAAAAAAATGTTTGAGAAACCCTGGTATTTTTTGAAAAAATGAATTTGAGATTTTGTATTTGTCTATGTTTAAATCAATTTTCAGCGTTCTATCTTTAATGGTTTCTGAGATATATGGATAAATAAACCAAAAGTTCAAAAGTTGATAACCCCTGACTGAAACAAAAATTCACAATTCTGAGTATAAAAGTTTTATAAAAGAATACTAAAATTTTGGGCTCTGTTAATTGAGTGGAACAAAAGTTATAAGAGACACACACACAAAACACACATAAAATGTTCTACTCCGAATTCTGAGTAAATCCATGTATGGGAACATATATGCTGTGAGGCCTCTAGTTGGTGTTATTAGCATGCAAAAAGTCCACTACGCCATTAAAAATGTTCCTTCGTATACGCATCTTGGCTTAATAATGTCGATTCATTCAGAGAATTGAATTCTCATGAACGAATATCGACAGTTGGATAAATCAATAAAGAATGTCATGCCTGAAGAACCTCAGGCAGTGGTTCGGCTTTCCTGAAGCACTGTTCATCATAATCAGCACTGTTCATCGTTGCCAATTTGTGGGGAATTCCCCAAATTGTGGGGAATCTCAATTCGATTGGGGATTTTGTGGGGAAAATGTGAGGATTCTAATATTTTACCATTCATCAATAGCTGATACATCGATAGTTTGATGTTTAGTTTTCAGTGTTTGAAAACTTTGCGAATACAAAAATTAATGACGAATGGCGAGTTCAAGCAATGCTGGATTTTACTCTACATGGCCTGGATGGATATGGTAATGCGGTGGATTACTGGTGTGAAATGTTGTGTTTAAAGTGTAATTATTATTAAACCTCATATTTTTCTTGAGATCGGGAATTTCTTGGGAATCGGGACTTTGTACTTTCCCAATTTGGCGAATTTGATCTAGATTTTTGGGGAATTTGGAAATATGGTATTGGCAACGTTGATCATAATACAACTGGCCCGGGATCCAGAGATATTCGGAAGGAGGAGCGCAAACCTCGGCAGGTGTTACACGTGAAAAAGAAGAAGAAGTACAAATCTGAACTCGTACATCATAGAAAAAATATATGGAATAAAATGGAAATTCAATGTAGCTAAAATTATCACCATAAATTATGCAAATAGGGATCATACGTATGTGTGACTAGCGCCATTGTACTGCCTGAAGGAATCAAACTGGTTTATTACAAATATTTATTTTTAATTACACAAACAATTCTATTTCACTAACTCGGTGATATCATCGTTAACAAACATAAGGTTTTCGTGCAGTGTCCAATATAGTTGTGTTTAATGCAACACTTCTACAATGGCCAAATTACTCAAAGCATCGTATATACTGGCCAGTACGTTGTTCTTAATCGTGGCATGGTTATCCTGTATCTACGCAGCAGTTACGAAAGAAGTGCAAAACGAAAGTATGTATTTATTTTCAATATGAATTTCTTTTCACTAATTTTCTTCTTAAGATTCAATGTAAACCACAGGCTGGTATTTGTTTAAATCTTTGGAAAAAGCAATGAAGTTTTTTTTTCTGTTATCAAATATCATATTTGTTTTCATATTACTAGTCGCATGTAACTCATGAGATTCAACTGTCGATGGCAATAGAATACATACATTATAGAATACGTACCAAACTAAGAACACTTAAACACATTTTTTTTAAGATATTTATTTTTTAATAAAAAGTAATACATTCTTATTTTCCTGGCAAAATGCAAAGCAGTTTTTTGGCAGAGTAGATTCTCTCTGTCACGTAATATTATAAATTTCACATATAATTATTTCAATAAACTAATCTCAAATATTAAAGATACAGAGACCAAACAAAAATTTGAAAGAAAAAAAACTTGAAAATTCGGAATTAATAAATACTTTAAGATATTTTGTTTTCTATATATATATATATATATATAACATGTAGATGTTATATATGTCAGGATAGGATAGTATGCAGGTCAGTCTGTTTTACCTACCCAGAATATGAACAGCATGATGTATGTTTGTAGATATTGTTTAGCCTTACAAATTGTATGAAACAATGTCGTCACTAAATACGATTTTTATAACAATTGTTAAAAAAATTGAGATGTAATACTACAATGTTCATAATTTTTATAGAAAATTAAATTATCTAATTGGCGTGTTTCGACTTTTCCGGTATTTTCAAAAACTTTGGAAATATAGGTAGTTAAACACATAAATTTATCATAAATAAATGTTTTTCTTTAAAAAATGTTTGCGAAACTCTGGAATTTTTTTGAAAATAAAAGTTTGAGATTTAGGTATCTATATTTATAACAATTTTCAGCGTTCTAGTTTTTATGGTTTTTGAGATATATGGTGATAAAAAGCCTTAAAAAAGAATAAGGAGACAGATGTAAAGGTAAAGTGAAGGAGAAGGATATTTGTATTCATTGTAAAAAAATTAAGGAAAGGAACATGATCGTTAAGTATTTTTTAAGAAATCTATAGTACCTAAGTCTCAGAACTCAATAAACACTTGAAGTCACATAAGAGGAGTAGGTATCAGATTTTTTTATTATTTACATATATGAGTAGTGCTTTCCCGAATCTAGATGTGTTACAATAGAACTTCTTATGTGGTAAAGAACAATGTACCTATTGTAATGTAAATACTTCTTATTGTAATGCTTAATTTTATTATATTTTGCAGACAATGCTGTGGTCTTAGACGAAGCTCTGAATCTCCATCCATATATTCGCCATAAAAGAGCAGAACAAGCCGACACCCAAGGGTCATTTCTCAGGGTGAAGCGAGAAAGGAAAAAGTAAGAACTTCCAATAAAAATGTGAATAAACCCTAGAAAACATAAAATATGTAGTCAATAATAATGGTCTTAATATATAGAGAAATTTGTAAGATGGAGCGCTTTATACTAAATCCTACTTAATCTTAACTTTTACTTTGTTATGGGATACTTGACGATATTCACAATGCTCAATTTTGAATCAACAGCATTTCAAAGTTGCTGAATGATTATGTCACGAATGACCAATCAATAATTCTTGTAAAACATACTGAACTACAAAGAATATTTCAACGATATATTTTTTTATCAAAAGAATCTTGAGATTTTTACTTGTGCATTTCGATGTGTATGATTTTTATTTCCTGACATATTTATTTTATATCTTTAACGTTAGAATTATTAAAATTCTATAACTATTTATACATGCTTACTTTTTTATAATAAAGATCATTATATGCTTCCTTTTTCTTAGCTTTAATCTGTCCTCTCCTGAATTATTCCATCTTCTTCGGCTCTTGTCTATCATGTCTTCCTTACAAGCTCTATCAGCTAACTGGAGAATGTTGTCGGGTTTAAGGGGGGTCTACCAGTGACTAGACCTTAAAAAACGCACTATTCATTTTACCAATATCGGAAGAGCTGTCAAAGTTGATAGAAAACGCAAAAGTTTTCAATACGAATAATCCAACTGTCGATTCGTTCAAGAGAATAAAATTCTATTGAAGGAAGAGGCAGTTTAAATTCAAGATGCGTGTATGAAGGAATTGTATGTAGAGTCTACTTTTTTCACGGCTTTTCCAACTTAAAGTCAAAAAACACCAATTTAAAGGCTTCGCAGCATATATGTTCCATATAAAGATTTACTCAGAATTCGGAGTACAACATTTCGGGTTTCTGTGTGTGTGAGTCTGTGTGTGTGTGTGTGTCTGTCCCCCCCTTATAACTTTTGATCCGCTCAATTTACAGAGCCCAAAATTTCAGAATGTACAAACAGTTATAGGCCTACAAAACTTTTATACTCAGAATTGGAAATTTTTTTTCAGTCAGGGGTTATCAACTTTTGAAATTTTGGTTTATTTATCCATATATCTCAGAAACCAATGTTCCATATACAGATTTACTCAGAATTCGGAGTAGTACATTTCGTGTGTCTGTGTGTGTGTGTGTGTGTGTGTGTGTGTGTGTGTGTGTGTGTGTGTGTGTGTGTGTGTGTATGTGTGTGTGTGTGTTGGTGTGTCCGTCCGTCCCTTATAACTTTTGATCCGCTCAATTTACAGAGCCGAAAATTTCAGAATATATTAACAGTTATAGGCCTACAAAACTTTTATACTCAGAATTTTGAACTTTGACAGCTCATCCGACATTGGTAATATGATAAGTGCGTTTTAAGCTCTCTTTTAAGCTCTAGTCTACCAGCGCTCTTCTTCTTCACTATATATAAATCCAGTGGTACATAAATAATAAAGTCTGTCATTTTGTTTTATAGCTAACAAGTTAAACGATTACAAATAATTGCTTTGTGAATTTTTAATTATTGTTTCAGGCCATCAACTGACAACGATTTCCCCCTCATCTCAATACTCAGTGAACCAGGAGAAAACCCAGTGAAAACTAAAAATATTACAAGTAAATATGGCACTCAATAAAGAGTTTTGAATATTAATTGAAAAGTGATTAACACCCGTATTCAGAGAAAAATATAACGATTGAGAATTCCTCATATTTGCCTGTGAAAACGGGTGTAAGAATATTTAAAAATAAATAGTTTATATTCAAATCAGTAACACAATGTAATGATTCATTTTCATTATTAAATGTAAAAGAAAGTTTAATTCTGCCTTTTATATATTAACCTACAATCACGTGCGCGGATTGTCAATGACATGTACCTATGAAGGTAATTGTGTGATAATAATTATTAACTAAGTAAGTAAGTAGTAAATAATATTTGTTCACCTGCCATGCAGAAATGGCATAAATATCGAACATTTTAATTCGGGATTTGGTAAATATCATAAATATTTCAATATGTATCGAATATTTTTATTATTGCTTATGCGCTTACATTGGATTTTTTTACCCTGTCGTGAGTCAATGATATTTTAGATATCAAATAAATATCATTGACTCTCTACAGAGGAAAATACCCAATGTTTGCGCATATTGCAACAATAAAGATTTACATTCACATTGGCACAAGCAAGTAACAATTCAGGATGACATCTGTGTGAACCGCAGTTCAGGGTGACATCTGTGCGAAAGCATTGTCACTTCAAGAACTGTTGTTAACATTATTTACAAAGAAATTTCTCAAAAGATGGCGTTACAAAAAGGTTTCAATGTCACTTCATAGAAGGCGACGGTGTTTTTCAGCTTATTTTCAAGCAAACAGATTTTCGTGATAAAAATATATAGAATTTTCAAAATTGGTTTGATAGGGAACTCAATAAGAAGACATAATTGGTGAACGTTGCGCAAAGACATTAAGTGATCACTTAAACCTGCCGATTGCAGGTTGTAAACCCTATAGGCTCCCCGAGTTCCTGGTTCTTCTCTAATATTCCAACTTCGTCTCTATTGTGATGTTAAAAATGTCATAAAATTTCAATATATTATTATCATTTATTTATTTATTTATTTATTTGTATCTTTTTGTACATATAATTAGTACACTGGCGGGCTTATTGCCTAAAGGCAATTTCTTCCAACCAACCAGAGTAAATGTTAAGTATACAAAACAATGTGTACTATGGCAATAACAAAATAAATAAATACAGCAGAAAAAAGTAAAAAAAAAAAAAAACAAAGAAAATAGCATATAAGAACAATTCATAGCAATGATTGGAAAGCTAAAGGACAAGGAAAGGAAGAGGAAAGGAAGATGTAATCAGGTGTTCTCAGATAAATATTTAACTAGATTGCATTAATTTTGTTAATACGAGTTTATCGATTTGACATAAATTCATTTCATTCAGGCGAACCACTGAAATTAATGTTGAGTAATAGTTAATCTTAGTGACATGTTTGTATTTTGTGTAAGCAATAGGATAAAATCAATATTGAGTCATATTATTCGCATTTCTGACAATAAATCTAATCATAAAGAGCCGGCCTTAGATTTCAAACGACAAAATTGGTAGGTATCTACACAATTATTTATTTTTTATAGAATTGCATTCAAGTTTGAATGAAAAAAAAACTATACACTTAGGCCCGATATATCAATGTACAATCAAAATGGAGTTAATCATCAATCAACAGATCGTTATTATATTCGTTATTGCCAATTTAGAAAATAAGAAAATACACAATTAAGAAAAAATCAACTAATCGTCGATGTTTTTAGCACGGGTAACACCGTCTTATGCTCTATGGTATTCGTTGTTTACACCATGTTTTACAGTTAACAGCTGTTTGCATCCATTATTTTGTGTTGTGACAACTGCGGGACGCTAACATTATAGTCGAAATATTTCTGTTTTTTTTTTAGTTTTTTATTAAAATGTCAGATCCTGGTATATGTAAGAAGTAAGTGGTTGTATCTTATTATATTATGATGTTTGAAATAGTGTACTCGAATTTAATAATTTTAGGGATATCTGTAATGTCGCGGTTTTTATTTTTGTAGGTTCAACCGAGATGCTAGTTTTTCCGAATCAGATATATTATTGCTAATGGAATGTGTGGAAAGAGAAAAATTAGTGATTTTCAAGAAAAGAACAGACCATTGCTCGTCGAAAGACAAATAAGATGCCTGGAAGAGAGTTGCCAACATCTTCAATTCTCGATCTCTCGTCCCTAGGACAAGCCATGCTTTAAAAATAAAATTTGAAAACGAAAAAAAGGATGCAGAGGAAGAAAATAGCCAATCACAGATGCACCCAGACAAATCTCCTGCAGCTTTTATAATGCTTCCTGACGCGTAAAACCGCAATGTCAACAGAAGCTTCTCCATTGGCGACAAAGCACAATTTCTGAAAGAAAATCCACTACTTTAATGATACTCCATAAAATATTTAACAATTGAAAATAACGTGAATTATTTCATTTATATTACCTGTTGGTTTTTGAAGATATTTTATTTCCGATAAAATCGCAAATTTCAATAACAGTTGCTTTATTTAATCGAAATCTTTCTTTAAATTCGTATTCATCATAGGTACATGGTGAAAAAAATCTGGTCGTACATGTTTTGCTTTCTCCCTCCTTCTATTTAGAAACATATTGAATGCTTCATCGTCACTGGACTCGTACTCCATTACAAAAATATAATAATCAAATATAGCGGATAATAAAAAAAAACAAAACCATATAACACAAAACGTACAAAGGTTATGTTCACAATTGACAGTTCTTTGCTAACAAAAAACACAATTAACTCACTTGATTGCCGAAAAATGGCCAATCAATTTTTGACAGTTCGTAATTGACGATCAACGTTGATTTTGTAATTAAATAACGCCAAACTCCGTTTAACCATAGACATGCCGAAAACTATAGAGAAAATCGACAGTCAAGCATTTAATTGTGCATTGAAACATTGGCCCTTAATGCTTTATCTTCCACTTATAAACTTATATTTGTAAAAAAATAATTAAATATTAAAAGCGGTATTTGCTGAAGTGTTAATAAAATCATACTTTCATTCATTTGTCAAGGGAAACAAATTGTCAATCTGAATTTACTTCTAATCCAATAGAATTCATTTGAGAAAATCAGTTTTTGTATTCCTATTTTTAAATAAATGAGAGGGTATGAAAAATAGAATCGATTAAAGAATAATATTGTGACATTATAATTTTTTTTTACATTTCCTTGATAAATACATAGATTATGGTGAATTTTTTCCAAATGAAATTTTTACTAAACTTACTATTGTAGGCCAAATAATTCCTCTTCTGCTGGTAATCGAACCTAGGATGTCGGCACTTTCAAACAAAATACCTCTAGCCACGGCGGTTGAAGTAGCGATAGAAATTAAAAACTACCTAAGTTTTTGTGTTAACAAAATGGAAATAAAGTTTTAAAAAGGAGATCTTCAGATTCAATTAATAACGGCCGAATTACTTACTTACTTTACGAGTCCAAGCACATCACCAATAGGCCATCCAACTCCAGAATACAGCAACCGTAACGGCATTGTTACTAACCATCTTCAGGTCCTCTGTGTCGCACCTCACTGGCATATCTTGACAGATGAGGAGGTGTTCGTCAGTTTGTATCTATAGCCGCAATTGCATGAAACATCCTCTTCTACCCTTACATATACCCCACCTTAGCATGTTCTCTTTGCATCTGGTGACACCGACGCGTAATCTATTAAGTGTCTTCCATGTCATGTAGGGTAGATGGTATCCCGGTCCCAAACTTTCCGACAAGAAACGGCCGAACGTTTGACAACATTGTAAAATGATCGTAATTCACCGTCCACATATCTGGCAACACGGTAAATGCTTGAAGTAGGATCGAATTGATCTTTTAAATTTCTTATAGACCTTGATAATGCCGTGTAGCCTCATTGATTTCCATATAATATAATAGATGGAGTACTCCATGGAATGAGTGAGCCATGGTATATCGCGCGTTTGACGTCTTATTGCTGGAAACATTATTACAGTTTTCCATACATTTCAACACTTCCTAGATAATATAAGAGGAGCAGGTATCAGATTTTTTTATTATTTAACTAAGATCTTTACTAAGAACTCCTAATGAACAAGGTACCTATTGTATTGTAAATTCTTCTTTTTGTAAAGCTAAATTTTAGATACTATATTTTGCAGACAATGCTGTGGTCTTAGAAGAAGCTCTGAATCTCCACCCATATATTCAAGATGAAAGTACAGAACCAGCCGACACCGAAGAACCATATGCAGTTAAACTTTATAGAATTCTCATGGAGAAGACAGGAAGGAAAAAGTAAGAACTTCCAAGAAAGATGTAAATAAACCCTAGAAAATATAAACTATGTAGTTGACAATAATGGTCTTAATATATAAAGAAATTTGTAAGATGGAGCGCTTTATACTAAATCCTACTTAATCTTATCTTTTACTTTGTTATGTGATACTTAATGAAATTCACAGTGCTCAATTTTGAATCTACAGCATTTCAGAGTAAGTGAATGATTATCACACGAATGACCATATCATGTAAAACATACTGAACTACAAAGATGATTTCAACGATATATTCTTTATCAAAAGAATCTTGAGATTTTTACTTGTGCACTTCGGTGTGTATGATTTTTATTTCCTGACATATTTATTTTATATCTTTAACGTAAGAATTATTGAAATTCTATACATAACTATTTATACATTCCTAACTTTTTTATAATAAAGATCATTTGATGCTTCCTTTTTCGTAGCTTTAATCTGTCCTCTGCTGAATTATTCCATCTTCTTCGGCTCTTGTCTATCATGTCTTCCTAACAAGCTCTTTCAGTTAACTGGAGAATATCGTCGGGTTTAGTGGGGGTCTACCAGCGACTAGACCTTAGAAAACGCACTCATTTTACCAATGTGGGAAGCGCTGTCAAAGTATAAATCGCGAAAACACAAATAATAATAAGTAGTATGAAAAATAGTAAGTATCATAAAATTACTTAAATAATATGTTGAGAAAACTAATTTAAATGTGATCTAATTCGAATACATAATAATAATAAGAATTATTTAATATTACTGCTTAGACGACTTATAAAAAAAAACAAAATTATATTAGCATTAGCCCTTTTTACATCAAGCATTTTTTTTTTCATACAACACTAAAATATATACATACTTGCACATCATTACTTCAACCTACCACAAAACCTTACAAAAATAACTAACACTATGACGAATTAAAATAATAGAACTGATTTATATAACGCTACTCTGGTACAGGCATAGCCTAGTAGAGTAGCCCAATCCACAAATTAAAATATATAAACGTATACACTAATGACAAACTTAACTTTTTCTTACTTATAGTATAACTTATAATTTTTATTAACTACTGTATAAAGTTATATTGTACTTATTGTTATTATTATACTTGTAAAAAGGATTTTAATAAATAAATAAATAAAATAAATATAGACTAGACCTTAGAAAAATGTGATCACATGCAAATACATATTAATCTTAACCTCAAATGGTAAAGGTTTTAGTGAAATTATTCCTGCAACCAATTTCTATTCAATTTATATAGCAACTTGCTCACGCGAGTCGCTATTTTCATTGAAACCTAATTAAACCTAACAACAAAAAAAAATAACGGAAGGGAGATTTAGGTTTGACGTGTACGTAAATCTCCATTCCCGTTATTAAGGTAAGGTTTTATTAAGGTTTAGTTAGGTTTTAATGAAAATAGCAACTCGCGTGACCGAGTTGCTATATACATAAATTGAATGGAAATTGAATTGATTGCAGAAATTATTTTATCTTATTTTATTATTTCATTGTCGTATTTTATTACATCCCGTATAATATTCGGTAAGGTTTAGATAATGTTTAATCATAATAGCGAGTTTATAAATTGGTTGCGCAGGAAATATTTTATCGACACCTTTGCCATTTGAGGTTAGGAATAAGTTTATTATGTATTCGTATTTGTCAAGCCATTTGTTAACTTCTTTTACTTATTTTAAAGGTTTTTTTTTTATCAACATATAATGTTTAAATTATCGCGATTAATGTCAACTTTGACATCTCATCCGACATTCGTAAAATTATAAGTGCGTTTTCCAAACTCTAGTCGACTAGCGTTCTTCTTCTTCACCGGATATAAATCCAGTGGAAGATAAATAATTAACTCAGCCATTTTGTTTTATACTTAACAAGTTAAACGATTGCAAATAATTGCTTAGTGAATTTCTTGTTTCAGGCCATCAACTGACAACGATTTTCCTCTCATCTCATTACTCGGTTAACGCGAAGAAATCCCAGTGAAAACTAAAAATACATATTACAAGTAAATATGGCACTCCATAAAGAATTTTGAATATTAATTGAAAAGTGATTAACACTCGTATTCAGAGAAAAATATGAAGATTGAGGATTCTTCATATTTGCCTGTGAAAACGGGTGTAAGTGTATTTGATAAGAATTGGTTTATATTCAAATCATTAACTGAATCATTAAAAGTAAAAGAATGTTTAATTCTGCCTTTTATATATTAACCTACAGTCACGTGCACGGATTGTCAATGACACGCATGAAGATAATTTTGTGATTATAATTATTAACTAAGTACTTAAGTAATACATAATATTTGTTCACCTGCTTATATGTATATTATATGTATATTGTTGCATGCTTGAATACTTTCAATTCGGGATTTGCTGATTATCATAATATTTTAATCATATATTTTTATTATTGCTTATGCGCCAACATTGGATTTTTTACCCTGTCGGGAGTCAGTGATATGTTATAAATTTGAATGTTTGTATCTATGTATGTATCTTTGTGTTGAATGCGCTCCTAAACCGTTGATCCGATTGCAATGAAACTTTGGTGAATTGTCGAGAGTATGCCCGGGATGGTTTCTGCATTAATTTTTTTTTCTTCTTCTTCTTCTTCATCGGGTATAAGGTCATTTTACATATGAAGGTGGACTATCCTGGGAACCGTTCATCCGATTGTAACGAAACTTTGATGAATTGTCAAGCGTATGTCGGGGATGATTTCTGGATTAAAAAATTTTCTTCTTCTTCTTCTTCATCGAGTATTAGGTCATTTTACCTATGAAGGTGGAGTATCCTGGGAGAATAAGGTCCAACTGTCCTTCCATCTCTTCGCAGGTCTTCCAGGACAGTTTCGAGAATTAAACTTTTTCTTAACCTACTGAAGCGACAGGAGGTAATGAAGGAAAGGGAGGTACTGAAGGGCCTGAAGGGACGGGTGGTACTGAAGGGATGGGGGGTATTGAAGGGTCTGGAGGGACAGGAAGTACTGAAGGGCCTGAAGTGACGGAAGGTACTGAAAGGCCTAAAGGGACGGGAGGTACTGAACGGCCTGAAGGGACGGGTGGTACTGAAGGGTCTGCAGCGACGGGTGGTAATAAAGTACCATTTTTAATTATACAGGCAAAACGAATTTTGCCGGGGGTTCACTAGTATCAAATAAATATCATTGACTCTCGACAGGGGAAAATACACAATATTTGCGCATATTGCAACAGTAAAAATATTCAATTTACATTCACATTGGTACAAGCAAGTACCAACTCAGGGTGAGATCTGTGCGAGCCGCAGTTCAGGGATGACATCTGTGCGAAATCATTGTCACTTCGTGTATAAAAGTTTACTTCTATATTATCTGTGATATATAAGAACTGTTGTTAACATTGTTTATAAACAAATTTCTCGATAGATGGCTTTACAAAAAGGTTTTACTGTCACTTCATAGATGGCGACGGTGTTTTTCAGCTTATTTTCAAGCAAACAGATTTTAATGATAAAAATATATAGAATTTTCAAAATTGGATTGATAGGGAACTCAATATAGGAAGACATAATTGGCGAACGTTGCGCAAGCACATTAAGTAATCACGTATAACTGTCGAGGGTAGGTTGTAAGCCCAATAGGCTCTTTCTTCTCTTCTGATATTCCAACTTCGTCTCTACTGTGATGTCAAAAAATGTCACAAAATTTCAATGTATTATTAAAATTTAACTAGATTACATTCATTTTGTAAATATATCGATTTGACATTAATTCATTTCATTCAGGTGAACAAAATTCACTGTAATTAATGTTGAGTAATAGTTAATCTTAGTGACATGTTTGTATTAAGTGTAAGCAATAGGATAAAATCAATATTGAGTCATATGATTCGCATTTCTGACAGTAAATCTAATCATACAGAGCCGGCCTTAGATTTAAAACAACAAAATGAGAAGGTATTTACACAATTAGGTTTTTTAAAAGAAATGCAGACAAATTTGAATAAAAAAAATATACACTTAATCTCATCGCTCATCGCTCATCGCTCTATCCAAAGCTTATGGAACGAGTCCCACTGAAGCACTGCCAATTTTGACAGGCATGACTCCCCTTGATCTGGAACTTCAGCGTAGAGGGGCTGTTTTCAACCTTACGCGGGGCTGTTCTTCTATGATCGGAAATATTCCTCTCTTCCCTCCAGAGGGTTGAGTGTCACGCGGCTTTGTTGAAAGGACTGTAAATGAAAATTTGCAGAACATCTGGCAGACTCGCTGGACGGCCTGCTCAGTGGGAAGAATAACCTACTTATTTTTTCCCGACGTGAGGCATCGTCTTAAATCTCCCTGGGTTGTTCCAGACTTTTGGACTTCCCAATTTTTCACAGGACACGGAAACTTTAAAAGTTATCTTCACCGATTTAACATTGCCTCCTCTGCTTCATGTCATTTTTGTCAATACCCGGACCAAACTTCGGAACATATCCTTTGGGAATGTTGCCACCCAATGGTGTCCTCATATAGATCGGAGCTCCTCGTTGCTGTCCGTGGGCCTCTTCAAGGTCCCATTGGTCATGCGGATTTTGTGATCTCGAAGAAAAATTATAAAGCTTTTAAGGTTTTCTGTCATAGATATGGTGCCTTACTTTTAGAAGATTCACGTTAAATTAATTATTTCCAGAGATCTTGGTCACTTCTCTGATGGTCTGCATGTGGGGGGATCTGAGGTCATAGACAGTCCACGGGTGTGAATTTTCTGTTCGCACTCGCTGATTGTTTCTTTTTGCACTATGGTGCCGAGATTGCTAATCTAGAGGGCTCCATGAGCTACTTTTCGTGCTATGCATTCTTTTTTTTGTCGCTCACTTAGCGTGCTGTGAAGGGGCCGATTACAGTCCCCATAGGCAGAGCGGGTGGTGGTGGGAGTAGCGAATACACTTAATCTTCCACCGATAAATTTATATTCGTAAAAAATTCATTAAATATTAAAAGCGGAATTCGCTGAAGCGTTAATAAAATCATACTTTCATTCATTGTTATTTTTTAGTAAACTTGTACACCAGAAGGGAAACAAATTGTTAATCTGAATTTACTTTTTATCCAATATAATTCATTTGAGAAAAGCAGTTTTTGTTCTCCTATTTTTAAATAAATGAGAGGGTATGAAAAATAGAATCGATTAAAGAATAATATTGTTTAAATTTATTATCGATTAAAGTATAAAGAAGTATTGCATAGTTATAAAAAATATTTACATTTTCTTGATAAGCACATTATGGTGGGTTTTTTCCAAATATGATTTTTAAAATTTAAAAGGTTTTGTGTTAACAAAATGGAAATAAAGTTTTAAAAAGGAGTTCTCCAGATTCAATTTATAACGGCCGAATTACTTACTTACTTTACGAGTCCAAGCACTTCACCAATAGGCCATCCCACTCAAGAATACAGCAACCGTAATGGCATTGTCATTAACCATCTTCAGGTGCTCTGCGTCGCACCTCACTGGCATATCTTGACAAATGAGGAGGTGTTCGTCAGTTTGTATCTAGCCGCAATTGCAGGAAACATCCTCTTCTACCCTTATACCCCACCTTAGCATGTTCTCTTTGCATCTGGTGACACCGACGCTTAATCTATTTAGTGTCTTCCATGTCAGGTAGGGTAGTTGGTATCCCGGTCTCAAACTTTCCGACAGGAAACGGCCGAACGTTTGACAACATTGTAAAATGATCGAAATTCACCGTCCACATTTCTTGCAACACGGTAAATGCTTGAAGTAGGATCGAATTGATTTTTTAAATTTCTTATAGACCTTGATAATGCCGTATAGCCTCATATATTTCCATATAATATACTAGATGAAGTACTCCGTGAAATGAGTGAGTCATAGTATATCGCGCGTTTTACGTCTTATTGCTGGCAATATTATTGCAGTTTTCCATACATTTCAACACTTCCTAGATAACTCTGTTCTCTAAATCTTAATGAACAAAGTGTTTTTTCGACAAATAAATTCGAAAACAATTCACATTTGTTATTATTCTCTATAGAAAAACGATGTTGTCTGCCCACCTTGTTGTCAAAAGTCCCGCGGAATATTTCCTCACCTCGATTCATACAAAATTTGCTAGCTGCAACAACTAGTATGTTAATGGGTATTTTAAATCAAACAAATGATTTTGTCTACATATATATTTATTTCCTGAACGGTCGTCCTGGATTCAGGAAAAAAATATATATGTAGACCAAATCATTTTTTTGATTTAACATACCCATTATTATGGTATTCTACATATTCAACACTGTCAGTATTGACAAATTAAAAAAAAAAAAAAAAACTTGTATCTTATATGAAAATCTATGTGTAGCCTCTGCAAAAACGATTGGTAGAAAATATTTATTTATTTTTTAGTACATAGTACTAACATTGATTGTCAATAGGTTATTTCTTCCAATTAACTAGATAAGTACTGACCGCTTACATATTTATTTTTCTTCTTGATTGTTTGTTTTCTTCATTACTGAAGGTCGTGTCCAACTTGATTATTTCGTCACTTCCACTGAGGAGGGGCTTCTTTTTAAAATGCTTACATTTTTTAATGCTTGTGATATTGAATGTGGATAGCTCGCGTGCTGCAGCCATATCACGCCGACCCTCCCTTCAGCCCTGTATTTTCTTCAATAACGGTGTTGGTATACAGCGACCCGAGGACCGGTATGAGACCGTTATCCAGCCAAATGTCGGGTGGTATAATATTATAACAGAATAACAGTTCTCTGTCTTTCCTCTCAATAACGTTAAACACCATTTTTACTTTTCATATTATAAATTTATCAGCATAACATACACTGTCTTTGGTAGCGGTATATAAGCTGATGAGAGCGTCCAAACATCCGTAGTAATACTGTGCCAGTATTCATGATGAAGACAAGGTTTTTTTTTATCACCATCTTCCTGTGCTCGCTACAGTCTGCTCTTACCAAATCTATTGGTAAGTCAACGAAAATACTATAATTATACATATATGTGTAGTAGGAGGAAATAAACCTATACATCCAAATTTGAAATCAAAATTCGGAAATACGTTAAACAATTTGTTTATAAAAAAATACCATTAGCATTTTCAACAAGTATCTAGTGAATGTTTGTCGCACAATTTAGCATTAATTCCCCTAAATAAATATTGAAAATATCCTTTTACAGCATTTATATATCGCAGTGAAATAAATCGTTCATAATTGAAATAAGTGTATGACCGATAAAGTTTTTTTTTTATTTCAAGTCAGGCTTGTTCTTAAAATGCAAAATAAAAATCAGTGAATTTCGGGTTTCCGGTACTTTAAATCACGTATGAACGCTTTTTGACGCAAGCGATATTTGCTACCCTTACTTATACGTAACATCATAGTGTATTCAGTGGTTTACATTATATCCTTCCATTGACAGACACCTTTCAAGTTAAATTAATTGTTATGCCTCTTTAATGGTGTCTATGAAGGGGTTTCAAACCAAAATGTCAGCCAATGCAAGGCGTGATTTTTAATAGCCTTCCCTGAATCCCTAGTAAATAAAAAAACACGCTTCATACTTATTTTGACCCGCCCTATAAGATAGGTACCCTACTCGAAACCTTTTTGAAAACTTCAAAGTCTTAACCCTAGATCAACTCTACATACACTAAATGCCTTATTTGCTACTTCACATTTAAAGACACCGATAAAACACGAACACAACAAACAAGATTTACACGTACATCATCTCACTTAAATTACCATATCCCTCATCCAAACACTAGCCTTGCTCAGCGACACTATTCATATCAAGCTCCCAGTGTTTACAATACCATCCCAGATTCTATTAAAAATATCAATCACTACCAATGGTTCAAAAGGGAAATATCCCTATGGATGATTGAATCAAATCCACCACAATAACATTTTTCTCATTTTTTATTACTTGCTGTTTGTTTACTGTATGTGTGTGTGTGCTGTGTGTGTATGTTATATGGTTCAGTATATTACGTGAGTATGGAGAGTGCCTGTGCATGTATGTTAGGAAGTGTATGATCAATTGTGCTGAATCCACTTTAAAATAATGTTGTTTAACTTACAAAACCAAAGACTGCATCCAATATAACACAGGGATTATCCCTAGCATATTGGAGAGCAAAATCGCTAATTGACAGCAAAGCGCAAGAGAGTGTCAATGGTTTGGATGTGTATGTGTACCTTTCCATTGTCTCTGCCTGAAATATGTATAGCATTTAATCTTTTTTTATATACCTTTATTATTCTTGTCAAACCTCTGTATGTAAAATGCCATGTTTATTATAAATAAAAAAAATATTATAACTGAAGTGTTAAAATAACAATATAAAGACTGTTTTCTCCGAAAGCCACCACTACTCAGGGTTCATATTATCCCATCGTTGTTACCTGCTGCGGTATCCTTTTATAGAAAAAAATCAGCCTTTATACTATGACTTGAGTTTAAGAATAAATTTTGTATGGTCTCACTTTACAAAATGACGTATGTCTATAATTATGGGAACTTATGAAGTTCCACCAAAAATTGTCCGTTGAGAAGGTAAATTACAAAAATAACATAACCATGCTTTCATTTATTACAAAAAACCAATTTCTCAATAGATGGCGTTACAAAAAGGTTACTTCGATACTTCATAAATGGCAATGGTGTTTTTTAACTAAATTCAAACGATCAGTTTCAAATAGAACTTCTTTCTTACAGAACTTTCCAAATTGCTCATTATTTAAATGTATAGAACTTTCAAAATTACATTGATCGGTATCTCAATAAGAAGGTATAATTGGTGAACGTTGCGCAAGCGCATAAAGTAATCACGTGAACCCTTCCGATGACATGTCGTAAGCCCTGTAGGTGCCTTGAGTTCCTGTTTCTCCTATAATATTCCAACTTCGTCTCTATTGAGATGATAAAAAATTGACATAAATATGCGTTCATAATTTCTATAATCAAACATGACAGAGAATCAAGTTCCAGGGATTCTTTTATCCGGTCTGTTGGAAGAAATTGTCTAACGGCAAAATGAACCTGCCATGATAGAAATGGAGTTTTTTATTCGTTTAATTGTTGTTTTATTTATTTATTTATTTATTTAGGGACAAATACAGTCTTAAAATACTAAAATGGAATAATACACTATAAAATAAAAACAAACAGACCAATTACATATGTCCACAGATATTAAATATAAAACATTTCAAACATCATAAATTTAAATATAACTAAGATGTATGTTTGCCTGTGACGGGAAAGGAAAAGGATGGGAAAAGGATTATGATAGTTAAATTGTTATATTTTTGTTACAAACAACAACTCAAAATGTAAATAAAAGTATACAAAAGATAATATTAGAAAAAACAAAAATAACTAATAAAAAAAAGAAAAAATTCAACATACGAGTTCATGCTATGCACTTATAGAGAGAATTTTTGTATGCGTTATTACTAGCGGTGAATATATCAGAATGTGTGATACTGGCTGAGAGGTTGACATTATAGAAGTTACAAGCCCTTTTGGTAAACGCATTGTGATGATCAAATTTTAAAAAAAGCAGTTTGATTTATTCTTCAAGACCATCCGCAGTGATGGTAGTATTATGAATGGGACATGTAAAACAAAATAATTTTTGTTATTTTATTTAGCAAAACACATCGTCACAAATCTAAAAAAAATAAAAAACAGCATGAATAAATAACACCGGTTATAGTTAACTTTCATTTATATTTAATGTATAATTCAATTTAAGAACTTTATACATATTGTACTACTTATGTCACGCATCTGTTCAAATGAACACCTCGGCACAAGACTTACTAGTGAGTTGTTCATTGCACCCTCGAAATTACTAATCAATAACACACATACACATACTTATATGTACACATTTTATTTTTTATTTTATTTTTACTGGGGGAGGACAAAGTACAGCACACAGGACATGCATACAATTATTAAAAGTAAATAAATAGAAATACAATAATATAACATGTACCTCTTACGTACTATACCTAATATCAAAATAATACAACAAAAAAGTGTGAATTAGTGTGGGTGCGCGCATGAGAGAAGAGTAATACATACATGTGTGTGTGAAAGAGATATCTAGAAAGAGTGTGAGTGTGTGGGTTTGTATGTGTGTGTGAGAGAGAGGGTGTGCATGAGTGTGTAGACGAACATATATTGATAGATTCATGAGTTGAGAAGAAAAAGAAAATATATTGCTGAGGGTGGTTGGGAAAAATAAAATTAATCAGTACCTAGTTGTTTATAGTATGTTATTGAATTGTAACTTAATCTTTATATTAATAAATAAATAATTTGTTAATACTTTTGTACCAAGCATTAAATTTGTAATATTTCACGTATATTCGATATTGGAATTCATATATATTTTATACATTATGTGAACAATTTTCTGTAATATATTCTGTGAATTTACCAACAAATAAAAATAAAATACTGTTACTAATACAAAAGTGATTACGAGTTAAATGTTTACTTTGAGTTTGAAACATATTACTATAGTTTCGGAAGTGTACATTTACCATTGACAGGTGCATTATAATATTAAACATCCGAAACTGCGTTTGGTTTAAAACACAAAGCATTTGTACCATTTTTACCGTACAAAAATAGCTTTCAATGGTAATCCAAAAACATTACTGTGTTGTTTACTTTTTCTTTTGTCTTTAAACTCTAATCAATTAACAGGAAAATCTCTTATTACTTAGTTCATTCATATTGTGACACATAAAATATTGTGGGTGTTTATTCAAACTCTATATTCATGTTTTAAGGTAAAGTGAATAGTGAATTTAAAAATAAATGTTTTGAGTTTTTTCATAATATATTCAAAGAAATAAGAGACTGCTCAAAACTAATTTTGTTTCAATATGCATGTATTGTTTGAAATTTGATTTTCTTTTTCAGAATCAATTGAACAATCCTCTTCAACGGACCCAGAAAATGTTCCAGTTAGCGACCAGAGTGTAGTTGGAGTAGGTTTTAAAAATCAAGATGATGTGGAAGAAGAAAAGGGCGTTAATGACCAAGAAGAGGACACGGTAAGAAGAGTTGATGAAGTTGACCGACAACAGGAAGAAGGTGATGATAAACCAGATGATGATTCAGAGAAAGATGGAATAAGAAGAATAGACGAGAACGTAGAACAAGAGAGAGAAGAAACAATAGTTAAAGATGAGAATAATGACGAAGCTGTAAAAGAAACTCATCCCAGGTCCAGTCGTCAATTTGGTTTAGGGTTCTCTGGTGGTCTTGGAGGCATATACGGATCGGCTTATCCATATGGAAACTACGGAGGGTATGGCCACGGGCATGGTGGATACGGTCATGGCGGGTACGGTGGAGACTACGGTCACGGACACGGTCATGGCGGAGACTACGGACACGGGCACGGTCATGGCGGAGACTACGGACACGGGCACGGTCATGGCGGAGACTACGGACACGGACACGGTCATGGCCACGGGGGAGACTATGGACACGGAGGGGACTACGGACACGGGCATGGTCATTATGAACACGGCCATGGACACGGTCACGGTGAATATGGACACGGTCACGGGGAATACGGGCACGGTCATGGCGGGTATGGTCACGGTCACGGTTACGATCATCATCACCACGGCTATGGACGGGGTTACGGTTTAGAATATGTAGCCGATAGTCCTTCATATTATATACCAGGAGGACCGATGTATCGTTTGGATTCCGTTCCACAAGCTCCATTAGCATCTCTGTCCTTGGGAAGTCTGGATGGAAACGAAGGTCTTGTGAGGCCGGTTCTAGTTGGTCCATCGTCAGATGCTGGTCTTCCGTTAACGGCGCAGAGAATAATCATCCCAGCAGTCCATTTGGAAACTGTAAGACCTTTAAAGACAGAAACAATCGCTATAGAACATACCCTTCCGACAGTTGTTGATGCTGCCAAGTTATTAATCAAAGATGACAATTCCTTTGTAAATCCTTTGGTCAGTGTAGATTTTCAAGAAAAGTCTGATACAGTCAAAGAGGATAAAGATGATGAAGAATGTATTTGCAAAAAGAAATCTAAATCAAAAACTGAGACGCCTGTAGTTCCTAAAGAATAGAATTATATCGAATATAATTAGATGGATAGAATCTGTTTATTGATAAAAATATGTCAATACTGTTATGACAATAAACTCTGAGTGCCTACTTGCCATAAAAACTTAAATATCCAAGTAAAAAAATAGACGATCGTTTGTGATTACTTTGGGAATTTTTATAACAAACTTAATTTCACACATGTTTATTGTTTATTTGAGCGATACAAATATAAGTTGAAATACCAAATTCTATGTAAATAATATCTCTTTATTTTATGTAGGTACCTACAATAAATTTATTTTTTATTTTTTTTAATATTTGTTCATATTTACCAACAATTTACTTTTTCCCAACATTATTCTACAGAAATTTATAACCTATATGCCAAAAACATTCATTAATTAAAAATTATGAAGATAAAATAAGTATTAAATGTATAAAAAAAAAACCATAACCACGTTTATTTAAATATATAAAGATATATTTTTTTATTAAATTCATAAATTAGATATATTTTCTTGGAATTTCAATTATCGAATCAATTGTTTGTTATTGAAATTTAATAATTCATAATATCGAATTAGTAGTTCTGCCATAAAATATAAACAGTAATTAAATGACGTGTTTAACGATATCTAACGAAAATTTACAGAACATAAATTGCATTGTTATATACGATTGACATACCTACTAAAGCTTTGATTCCGTTCTAAAATAAAGGAGCGGTGACATTTTTTTTAAATATGTTCTTTCTAGAATTAAAATCAAATTAAATAATTGTTCACATTTCTATTTTTTTACTCGATTTAATTTTTAGCAAAAGCTTATTCACCTGTCGTCCATTTTGGAAATTTGCAATAAATTTTCAACTAACTTCCCGACTCTTCCAGTTAGAGCTCTGAATATTTATTACTTTTTTCAGTTATTTTATCTTTTATAACCTTTCTTTTTTATTGTATAACTTCAAAATTTTTTACTTGTATACATTGTGAATACTGTAAGGTTGCAGGTAAACGATGACTTACCTATATGTTGCTATTAGTTATACTCACATTCCTCTTCTGTAACTGCTTGTATTCCTTAATGAATAAATAAATAAATAAATAGATAAATAAATAAATAAATAAATAAATAAATAAATAAATAAATAAATAAATAAATAAATAAATAAATAAATAAATAAATAAATAAATAAATAAATAAATAAATAAATAAATAAATAAATAAATAAATAAATAAATTAATAAATAAATAAATAAATAAATAAATAAATAAATAAATAAATAAATAAATAAATATCTAAATTAATTAATTAATTATTAAATAACTTTAAGATGTTATAGAACTCTATATGATAATTATATCTATGATATGAGTAATCACGAATTTTTTTATTTCACCGATTGACTACATACCAAGTCTTTTGGTTCATACTAAATTTTTGGTTATAAAATTAATAGATTTAACTCGTATAATATATCATGACACGCGTAGGAAAAACCAATTTGGCCTAGGACAAGCTAGTTGGACCTGTAATCGGGTTTGGCCGTTGACATTATATATGCGTAAAACGAAACCAGGCATATATGTAGCTATATGTGAATATCGAGATAAAATATATATGCTAATGTGCTAGGATCCACCTGATTTTCAGGTTTCTCCGTGAAATCCACAGCGCGGATGCTGTTTGTGTATCTATGTTTTCAATAACTAATAATAATAATTCAAGTAACTGGTTTTTCACATAAGATGTTTAAATAAACCTATACGCCATTAAGAGCGACCCAAAATAATTTCATGACAGACGTCCTAAAACAGGTTCACCTAGTTGGACGTCCAATGAGACAAAATAAAAATAATACAGCTTAAAATAATAGGAAAAGAAAATATTTAACCAACTCTTCATGAATACCAATAAATTTTCGATATACGATAAGTATGAAATATGTTTTTTTTATAGGCAAGTACTTTTTTTATTGTTTATTTTTTAATTAAGAAAATAATTTTAATTATTATTTCCCTCCAAACTACAAAGCAGTTTTTTGGCTCAACGTTGTTTTATGTATAGTGTCATTATTCATCGTAACTAAACAAATAAATATAAAAGAACAACCCCCCCAAACCACGAGTATAAGCTCTTTTTGGGGGGTAACATGAATAAAATATTTTTTGTGTATGCTATTATAAGTATTGTAAATTGTTATATTTTATTTCTATATATATAAATAAATAAATAATAAATAAAAAAATAAAAAAATATAGTCTTAATTCTGGACTTTCATTCTATTTCAGAATCTTTGAGAATGCATTTGTACTTTAAATGAAAACCTGAAAAATCAAGTATTGTGGATCGAAATAATGAAAAATAACCAAATAGTCTTTACAGACAGAAAAGTGAAATTAAAGCATAAGGTGTACCTACTTAATAAATACAATTTGGAGTTAATAAAAAATAAAGGTTAGTAAGGATATTCTTCTTCTTCATGTTTCTCGTCAGGTTCCCCCGACGTTGAAGATCACTGGAGAGAGACTCTTTCTGTCCCGCAGGGTGTGGAACAGGTCACCCACACGTCTCAACCATATACCCCTAGCCATATTCTAGGAAGGGAAGATTTGGGACATGGAGAAGGAACGAACGGGAATGAACGAGGTGATAATAAATGGGAGATTTATGTTTAAATCAAATATAATATTTTTGACTTATGGAGCTCTCTTAACACCAAACTGTGATGTTTCGATAGCACGTAGAGAGGAGAATAAAGTTGAGGATTGAAGGGGATTATAACGAGAAGTATTATTTGATACTTTTTGTTGATTTTTTTGCATCTCATACGGAGTGTTGAATTTAATGAGTGGACCTGAACTAGCTGTTTTTATAATATCTACCTGGGCTAAAAATACAGCGTTGGTATAATGATTGTGATCTAACTCCATAGTTATTTTCAACACAAAAAATATCCATATATCACATAAGTGGTTCTTCAGCAGAGGTCAATAATACCGAAGAGCAATGAGCAGGGTAAGTAAAACAACCATTAAAATAAAATATAATATATCTTAAGAGTCAATGAAAATTGATGTTATTTATTTATTTAATTTAAATACAAACCGAGTGCACGCTTTTCCCCTCTTGAAACGTTGACAATTATTTAATACATTTTGAATAAATATACATGATGATGTAGAAAGCAGTGTCGGTATTGTGTTTTAATCACCACCAAACTAGGCAAAACCTGTTGCATGATGGCTATTTCCCAGGGCTCTCAGCTGGGGTCCCTACTATTCTATATATTTATACATTAACGATATCAAATCTTGTCTAAAACATTCCAAAATACTGTTGTACGCAGATGATGTTAAAATATTTCAAGAAATTAAAAGCCTGTCGGATTGATTGGAGGTCCAAGATTATTTATACAGTTTACAAAGTTATTGTGCGGAAAATCAATTATTTTTAAATGTGGAGATATATATAATTTCAAAATATACTCACGAAACCATAATAAAATATTATTTAAATATAATATCAATAATGAGGGACTGAACTGTAAATCTGAAATCAGGAAGAATCATACTGGACGAAAACCTATCTTTCACAATTAATATTTTTTTTTTTATTTATTTTTATTTATTGTTAATACAAAGACATTTTTACATTATGTAGGTTAAGTAAGTAACGCCTCACTAGGCAAAACCTGTTCTGGGGCTGTTACTTTTACACAATAAGGTATACAAATTATTTACATATAGAGGATACAAAATATATAAAGTGCACAAATGTTACAATCAAGTAGTTATAAGAAAATGATTACAAAATAGTAAGATGTACAGTTTTAGATTAAATAAAGAAATGATTAAGAAGAAAGGAAATATAGGAATAAAGTGAATAAGTCAGATGTTAAGGATGAACAACCCCCTCAGCATAGAGCCTGCCTGAGGAAATCAGCCATTTTTTTATATGAATTTTAAAGGAATTGTGATGTGGTGTTTTCTTTATGTCATTGTCTAGTTTATTAAATATACGAGGGGCAATAAAATTAAACTGTCTTTGTCCAAATGAGGTCTTCATAATTGGTACAGTATAGTTAATGTTATTTGCATGTCTAGTGGTTCGTGTTTGTTGGGATCTGTTGTGTAAGGTTATGTTTTTATGGAAATGTACAAGTGCAGCTTTGAGGTACAGCTGTCTCGGGTCAAGTACGTCAAACATTCTGAACAAATCATCTGAAGGAAATGATCTCGCTCTTTTGTTTATAATACGCAGTAAACATTTTTGTGCCTTTTTAAGCGGATCCATATGATAAAACTGATTGTGTGAGGGAATAATACACAGTTTTCATAGTTGATCTGTCCAAAATATTTCGAAGGGTCTTATATAGGTGGCCCAACCTTCTTATCCTATTAGAAAGATCATGAATATGGTCTCGCCAGCAGAGTTTATTATCTATTATAACTCCCAGGTACTTTATAGTGTTCGTTTTTGTAAGACATGTGCAATTACACAGATCAACTGAGTGACAGCTATGAATTCGGAGTTTAAGTTCGGGATTTGTTTTGGGTTGACCAGCCTCCGTGGGACTAAAAGTTAAGAACTTAGTTTTGGAAACATTCAAGGATAGTAAGTTATGATCAAGCCATTTTTTAACAGTTCTTATGCCGATTTCGGCTAGCTTAAAAGTATTCTGCCATGTTTTAGTCTTGAACAGTAGTGCAGTATCATCTGCAAAAGCTATAACTTGGCCCTCCAATGGCAAGTTACACATTTCATTCACGTAAAGGAGAAATAATATAGGCCCAAGAACACTTCCTTGAGGAACCCCATAGGTAATAGATTTCGGTGTACTTTTGAAACCCTCAAGCGAGACCACCTGTGATCTTTCAGAAAGGTAACTTTTAAACCAATCATGGGTCACGCCTACAAAACCAACACGCGACAATTTATCGAGTAATCTATTGTGTGAAACAGTATCAAATGCCTTAGCAAGATCAAGAAACACAGCAAGGCACTTGAATCCATTATCAGTATTATTGGTAATATAATCAGTTACTGCCAATATGGCGTCACTTGTATTCATATTCTCTCTGAAGCCGTATTGATTTTTAGACAAGATATAATGTTTCATTAAATAATCAATTAATCTCTGCTTTACAATTCTTTCGAATATTTTGGAGAAGATCGTAAGGATCGTATTGAATACATAACAACTATAGCATATAACACCTTCGGATTAATATTACGAAGCACGTAACCTTTTCATAACTCTGACACTGCGTATATAATATAATTCATTTATTAGAAGCCTATTGGAGTTTGAATTAGATGTATTGAACCCATACTATGAAACACATATTGACGCAGTAGAATATTTAAAAAAAAGTAATCAAACAATGAAATTTTCGTAATAGATTACATTTCTCAATCTATCTTCAAGCTCAAAACACCACAGTACATAATTACCGGAGAAACGCAGATCAATCCAAGATATTTGTTTTCTATACAAAATTACATATAAACGATCAGATCGACAGTAAACCCCTTCTAAGCTCACTCCGTTTCCACTGTCCACTTAGAAAAACTAGAAACCAGTCTTTTTTTTCTGCTCTCAGCTTATTTTCAAGCAGTCAGATTTTGATGAGTAGATATCATAATATGGAACTTTAAAAAAATTGATTGATAAGTGAACTCAATTAAATGCATTGTCGGTGAACGTTATGCAATCGCTTTAAGTGATGACAGGTCATTTGCTCTGTATTTGATTTGGTTTCCCGGTTCTCCTATAATATTCCAACTTCGTCTCTATTGAGATATTAAATTGTATAAAAATATGATTGACTCTCGACCGAGATAAATTTGAAATGTATGCGTATATGCAATCACAAAATGTAGTGTTATTTTAATCAATCGTTTGCTGTAATACACAATTTGTCATTTTACTTACATAATATCTAATTTGTTGGAAAATTCTAAAGGGCAATAAACCCCCCAGCGAAAAACATATATTTATGTATTTATCAACAAATAAATAAATAAATACTTGATGATGAAATAAAAATCTGTTGTTGTTTATTCAAAATAAAGTCCAATGTGTGATTTGCATTTTTACTGAGGTGATCCGGTCTTGTACACATGACGTCAATTTTGTTCATAATTGAGTATGTTAATTAAAAAATATTTTTCCAAACTAATTAATATTTTTCAATGTGAAGCAAACCATTGCAATGTGACACTCGCGATAAAGGTACAGAGAATCGAACTCCAAGCATTTGTGTATATAAATACTCCGAAAAAAAAATATAATTAACTCTAAATTCAATGTATTTTTAAATAATATAGACTTTAATAAATAAAAAATCCCAATCATTTCTGCAGTATGGGCGTTTTCAAACATGTAGTTATGATCAATATTTTTTAAAACTTGAATTTGAATTACAAAAAACGTTTTTTTTAATACTACAGGTATATAATGATAAACTATTTGTTGGTTGAAAAATCGCTATTTGGTAGTGAAATCATTTATTACACAGGGTGCAAATGTTTTGAATACAAAACAATGGTTGTCTTAAAGATCATTTCGTCTCACACTTAGAAAATATACGAATTTTTCTATAAAATAGTAAAAAACAAACAAGTTTTAAAACAAAAACACATACTTTGTTCGGGTAACAAGAGTCCCAATTATTTTTTTATGAATTATTTAGTAAGTATTTAGATGCTACTTGTTCGAAATTATCATGGATTACAATCTATAAATTTAAATATGAATAAATTTACTGAGGTGGAACCAGCCCAATTTATTTGTTTAATTGCTTAATAATAATAATGATGTCATTTTTGATGTTTGTAATAAAAAAAATAATAAATACTATGGATTGTTTTCTGAGCATTTCAAAATCACTGTTTTAGCACTCGGAACAGGCACAAGACTTATGATGGGAAAAATAAGAAAATAACTCTTCTTATAAATTATCTTTAATTGTAACAAACCAAATAAATACTTAAAGCGAATTACAGCGATACCGAAAGGTTTTCCGTAATGGAAGTAGATGTTTAAGAGAAGGTGAAATCTTGGGTCTGAGCGTTCGCATTGCTGCTAGATCCCGAAGCGCCTCCCAAGCCACTGTCGAATGTCTGTGTACCGGCATTAGCTGATGCAGCATTACCAGAAACTCCCAGACCGTCAAATCCGGCGTTGAAATTTTGTGTCTGCGCCGCAGCATTCGTAGCACTGCCCCCACCGTGTCCCAAACCGAAATTAGATGTTCCAGCACTAGCTGAAGCGGCGTTGCCTGATAATCCTCCCAATCCTCCCACTCCGAAGTTTTGAGTGTTCGCCGAAGCAGATGACTGACTTCCGCTTGCACCTGGGAATCCTGGGAATCCGCCTCCCTGGTTGAAGTTGCTGGTCTGGGCGTTGGCCGAGGAACTGCTGCCCTTGATGCCTCCGAAGCCGGGACCGCCGAAACCAGGAGCTCCGAATCCGAAGCCACCTTGGCCGGGATATCCTCCGGGGTACTGGCCTGGGACTCCGCCTGGATAACGGTTTCTCTTGGGTGATCTCACCTCTCTCCTTAACTCAACAATCTCACCACCATGACTCAATATCTGTGCTAGTTCTTCCTCGGTTATGTATTCCACTATAAATAAAAAAAATAAAAATTTAAACAAAACCACAAAAATTAGGTTCAAGTAAAATCATAGAAAATTTTTTTTTCATTCACTACTATGCCTAAAATATCACAGTAAAACTTGTTTTAACAGAGTAATTAATAACACTTTATTAACAATTTAAAATACTTTCACGATTCACTGTGCAGATATTATTTATTTAAATTTGATTCATCAAATGATTATTTCAGACTTTAAATGAACATTAAATTCACAAATAACTCAGTTTTATTATGAACACGAAGTCAGATTATGGTGAGTGAAAATGTTTGAATTTGTAAATGAAATAAATATTTAGGTATCAGGGGAATATATTCGATGAGGAGGAATAAAATGTAATACTACGAAGGGGTAGTATTATGCCCGTGGACTTACCCTTGTAGGTGGCGGCGTGCGCAATAGCGACGAGGGCCGCGAGGACTAGCAGAAATTTCATGATGCACTGCTGCTGGGCGTCTAGTAAGGACTGTGATACGCTGAACCTCATCTGACTATATATGGACATGGACCGCTTGCCACCTCTGCTTTCCTAATACATTGAGTTAGATTCCATATAACATCTGCCGAAAAGTAGTTTTAGGTACATTAAATTTATTAATGTTGAAAATTAACTATTGTATAAACCTATATATTATAAACAGATAACCAACATAAAGTTTGTTTTATATATTTTTGAAACGTAAAAATAAAACTTTATAATTTTCCAAATATGAATTCATTTTGAAATATTATCAATTATTCGATTTAAAAAAATCACATTGATCAGCAATTAGGTTCACCATCTATTCTGAATCTTTAGTTGAGACGAAGCTGGTGTATGGGGATAATGCCGTGATGGTATGAATGTATGTTTGAAAGACAACGTAAATAATAAATAATTATAATAATAAACGCTTCCTTGCACCCTGCGTAAGTGGCGAGTTTATTGCGATATGCCAATTTGTTACAACATTTTTTTTGCGTGAGTAATTACTTGAAATGAATTTTTCCTATGCTGGGGATCGAACCCAGGACGACCGCACTGAAGCCCTGGCTTACCATCTATGTCGCGGTTGTCGGTTACTGGTGATATTTTTTTTTTCAAATAAAAATATGAATAATTTTCTGTATCGAATATTTTTAAGGTTGCATATTTATTTAGATAGATCTATATATTACAATACATAGTCACATATAAACAATTTATTCACATTTCTCTTAAAAATACTAAAACTTTTTCCTCTTTTATGTCCCTCTGCATGCTCATATACGCAAATATAGGATCGTATTAGAGTTATTTGAGGAAAATAAAAGAAAAAGTTGAGGTTTTGTAAGCAGTATTCTCGCAGTACGCAACCTTACCTGTTTCTTACATATTTCTTCAATAACTCCCGTAATAAGACCCATCAGGATTTCGTTCCCAGTCGGGAGAGAGAGTAATCAAGATCAAAAAAATAAATAATATATTTATGCAAAAATGTTACACTTAAAAGACTCCATCTTTTTTTTCCTGTCCGTCTATTTCGGTTTATCCAGGGTCAGGCCTCCTTGCACATAATATGCGATTATATACAATCCCATATGTGTATTCGCGTGTTTTTTCTCAATACTGGATCACCATGAGGCTATTATAAAAAATCATATGTACAGTAGCCGAGCTGGTGTGATTTATCGAGTGTAAAAAATGTTATTCGCGGGAATTCCTCTTGTCCAGTACAGTATCACAGAATGACTTCACAAACCTAACCGAACCGAATCTCTTCTGATGAACCTTATTTCCTCCGTCTAGCTTCATTGGATATTACGGACCCATCAACTACATATATATCTATAGACTACTCTACTTTGATAAACTGGTGCTAATTAATACTATTTTATTTGGGTATTAACTATTTTTACTATGCTTAGGTGTTTTACTTAAGGGGGGACTGCTGCCAACGTACCTATTTTTCAATTTGATATACCATCATTATTTCTTATCAAATCGTTTTGAAAAAAATTATTTAGATAGTTTGGATATTAATAAACAAAAATATACCTTAACTTTTTGATAATGTTCTGTGTAAATTCTTGTTGAAAAATAATGGCATACCCCAATTTTCAAAGTTTATCATATATTTTTAATAAACTATAAGGCGTAGAGTAATATATTTTTTTTAATTTAAGCAGACCAAAATATCTAGAAAAATGTGATGTGGCGTTGCATTAATGCTTCAGGTTTAGTAAATAAACCTAAAAACATTTATTTTCCATTCAGCGCCGTTGCGTAATAAAAGTTTTTTTAGTTTATTTACTTAACCTGATGCGTTAATGCAACGTCATATCATATTTTTCCAGGTATTTTGTTCTTCTTTAATTTATAAAAAAAATATTGCTCTATACCTTATATTTTTTTAGAAATTTAAGATAAATGTCTAAAATCGGGGTATGCTTATTATTTTCCTACAAGAATATATACAGAACATAATCAAGAAGTTAAGGTATTGTTCTCTTTATTAATATCCAAACTAACTAGGTTACTTTTTTTCAAAATGATTCGTTTAGTAATAATGATGGTATATCAAATTGAAAAAATAGGTACGTTGGCAGCAGTCACCTTCTTAATCTGTAGTTATTTTTTTTATACATTTAAATCTTTATATTTTTTTATACAAATATAGATGGATGCAAACCGGATGAAAATATTAAATAATTGATATCTGACTGCTGAGGTCCTGGGTTCGATTTCCAATGAAAATACAAGTTGTTAACTGTTTTTTCAAACTAGATTTGTGAGACGGTTAGAAACAAGACGCCAGAGTGTGGCAACTTGTTATTGGGTGGATGTAAAATTTATATTTGACATAGTAGGTTGAAATTACTACCTGTTGACATTATTCAAAATAAATTTCAAAGTTCTCAAAAAAAATAAGAATAAGAAATTCAGTGGACGGACGTCCAGGGGGCAAGTCTGGCCCAACCGACGAAATCAAAACCCTCGTGATTACCCATATCATGGATATAATTATCATATGGAGTTCTATGACATCTAAAGATATTATAGAACTCCATATAATAATAATATCCATGAAATGGGTGATTGTGAGGATTTTGATTTCGCCGGTTGGACCAGAATTGCCCCCCCAGGTTTAACCGAGAAAAAAATGGCTCAGTTATGTGGACAATGACAGCAACTCAACCTCAATTACATAAACTAGTTGCATGTAACACATGAGATCCAACTGTCGATAGCGATAGTATATATAGTTGAAGAATAAGTACCAAACTATAAACCCATAAATACAAATTATTTAATATTTTTAAGATATTTGGTTTTCTATACAACACATGTACCTAGGTATGTATGTCAAGATAGGATAGTATGGAGGTCAGTCCTTTGATCCTACCCAGAATATGAAAACAGCATGATGGTATGTATGTATGTTTGGAGATTAGTATCAAATTATTAAGTCTTCTTAGATATTGTGAGTAGGCTATTTCCATACAAATTGTATGAAACAATGTCGTCACTAAATTCAATTTTTATAAAAATTGTTGAAAAAAAATTGCAATATGCTTATAAAATTGTTATATTTTTTATAGAAAATAAAATTTTCTAGTTGGGGTGTTTCGGCTTTTTTCGATATTTTTAAAAAAATTGGAAATATAGGCAGTTAAACTCATAAATTTATCATAAAAAAAATATTTTTCTTAATAAAAAATGTTTGAGAAACCCTGGAATTTTTCCAAAAAAACTTGTTTGATATTTTGTATTTGTCTATGTTTATACCAATTTTCAGCGTTCTAGCTTTTACGGTTTCTGAGATATATGGAAAAATAAATCAAAATTTCAAATGTTGATAACCCCTGATTGAAACAAAAATTCACAATTCTGAGTACAAAAGTTTTGTAGACCTATAACTGTTTATATATTCTGAAAATTTGGGCTCTGTAAATTGAGCGTATCAAAAGTTATAAGGGGGGACGGACAGACACACAGACAGACACACACACAAACAAACACACACAGACAGACACACACAGACACACACACAGACACAAACACACACATAAAACTCACATCAAATGTTATACTCCGAATTCTAAGTAAATCCATGTAAGAGAACATATATGCTGCGAGGCCTCTAGTTGGTGTTATTAGCTTGCAAAAAGTCCACTACACCATACAAAATTTTCCTTCGTACACGCATCTTGGCTTAATAATGTCGATTCATTAAGAGAATTGAATTCTCATGAACGAATCGACAGTTGGATGACCAATTTTAGACGACACCGAGTCCTGTTGGGTAAAAAATAAAAAAATATATATGTTTTTTAGGTTTTTTAAGTATTAAACTTAAAAAACCTAAAAAATATATATTATGCGACGGTTATTATTATTATTCCATAAATATATATTTATGGAATCGTTGGTTGGGGAGGAGCATATGACAATATTTTAAACCAAGTTTGAGTTGTACAAAAATTAATCATAAAGGTTATACTTAAGAAAACACGCACTTTCCCCACTACAACAATACAAAGTAAGTACCCAAAGTAGATAATATTTATAAAAAAGTGTTTATTTTGCAAATTTTCAAAGATAATGTTCCAACTGTCGATTCGTTCATGAGAATTCAATTCTCTTAATGAATCGACATTATTAAGCCAAGATGCGTGTACGAAGGAAAATTTTGTATGGTGTATTGGACTTTTTGCATGCTAATAACACCAACTAGAGGCCTCGCAGCATATATGTTCGCATACATGGATTTACTCAGAATTCGGAGTAGAACATTTTATGTGAGTTTTGTGTGTGTGTGTGGGTGTGTGTGTCCGTCCCCTCCTTATAACTTTTGATCCGCTCAATTTACAGAGCTCAGAATTTCAGAATATATAAAAAGTTATAGGCCTACAAAACTTTTATACTCAGAATTGTAAATTTTTCTTTCAATCAGGGGTTACCAACTTTTGAAATTTTAGTTTATTTTTCCATATATCTCAGAAACCATAAAAGCTAGAACGCTAAAAATTGGTATAAAGATAGACAAATATGAAATTTCAAATCAGTTTTTTTTTTAAATTCCAGGGTTTCTCAAACATTTTTTATTAAGAAAAATATTTTTTTATGATAAATTTATGAGTTTAACTGCCTATATTTCCATTTTTTTTTAAATATCGTAAAAAGCCGAAAAACGCCAACTAGATAATTTAATTTTATATAAAAAATAGAAACATTGTATTAGGACACCTCAATTTTTTTTAACAATTTTTATAAAAATTGAATTTAGTGACGACATCACTTCATACAATTTGTATGGTAGTCGCCTATACAAAATATGTAAGAAGACTTAAAAGTTTGATACTTAAATCTCCAAACATACATACAAACCATCATACTGTTTTCATATTCTGTGTAGGAAAAACAGACTGACCTCCATACTATCCTATCCTGACAAACATACCTACATGTTTTATATAGAAAATAAAATATCTTCAAATATTTATTAATTTGTGTTGTTTATAGTTAGGTTAGGTTAGGTTATTATGCATACTATATGCATATTCTTTGATTATGCATACTATCGCCATCGACAGTTGGATCTCATGTGTTACATGCAACTAGTTTACACTAGTTATTATGCATACTATATGCATATTCTTTGATTATGCATACTATCGCCATCGACAGTTGGATCTCATGTGTTACATGCAACTAGTTTACAAAAAAATGGAAAAAATAAGTCTCTGCGATTCCAAAATGATTTTAAAATACGCAAATATAATACAGGAAAATTACAAAACAACTACATTTATTTGGGAATAAAATGTTTCAATTGCCTCTTTAAAAGAAATTAAAAAATTTAAACAAAAATTAAAATTGCACTTAATTTCTAACTTCTAAAATATTAGTTTTCGATTTTGTATGTTTGATTTGTTTTATTTATTGAAATCTTATTACTATTTCTTTATGTCCAATGAAAATAACGTGAATGTTATTTAATATTTTATGAATATTATATTTTTTTAAATAAATCATATTACCGTGATTTTATAGCTGTATATTATAATTTGTAAGTTTGAAATTGTGATATGTTATAATTATGTGTTAGACATATGTATGGACTGTGTCAGTTAAAATGAATAGAAAGCTATTCTGACACAAGAACTGCTTAGTGGAATAGTTCTTATCCACTGGATGTTGGTACTGATAGATTGTATTCATTTTGTCAGTGCAAACATATTCTAAATTGTCTATTTTTCATAATTAAAATTGTACTATGTTTCACTATTGTATTGTTGTAATTTTTTGTATGTAATTGTGGATTACGAATAAATAAATAAATTAATTAATTATGTACATCACGTTACGAAATTTGAAAACAGAACATAAAAGTCAATATCACCCAATAAATGACAGGTCGTAAGCCATGTATTAATATTTATTATGTGTAATGTATACATATTATTATGCTATTTATTGCAATCGAAAATTCAATCTTATCGATAAAACACCAAAAAATTATAAATTCTGTGAAAATATCTCACACCACATACCTACGTGACGATGCATTTTCATAATGAAGCGAGAATTGTATGTCAGTAATGAAGGTAATGGCGTTGGGTTCTCCCTGCCTACCCCGATAATGGATGTCATTATTGTATATATGTTTGTATTGTTTATTATTGAGGAAATACCCTTCAAGAAATATTATTGTCACAAGGTCAATATGGATTTACTCTAAGTTCATGGAAACAACTACAAATTATTTAACATATTAATGCTATTAAATTCAATCTATGTGTTTTTATCAACAGATGTCAATAGACACATTAAATTTATTTTATTGATGCTAAATTTATATAATGGATGTCACATTTATATTACAGAATAAATTTATATCAAAAATATGAATATATGAGTGAATTATATATTAATTTCTTTAAAATGTTTATACCAATTCATACTTATTTAAATTGTACGATAATTGATATAGAAAAAAATGGTAGATACATATATACTAAATGGGAATCCATTTTAATTTTTCAACCTTCTTCGTCTCTTTCAGCTAAGACTATGTCATGTTGTTCTCGGAACCTGCTCCTCAGAGGTGGATGATATCCTTCGATGACATCTTTGGGTGGTCGCCTTGGTCTGAACTCGCTCTCACCACATAATATCTCCAGAAGCGTCTTCTTGTTCTTCCTCATAACATAACATCTTCAACACTACGTATTTTCCTCCGTTTCCGGTTCCTAAAGCGGACGCAAAAGGGTTCTCAGTTGAGATCAGCAGTCTACCTGGGATAAAAAAAGAACAACCTCACAGCCAGTAACCCAAGGCAGACGTTGTTCTGCCACAGACCGCCATCTATGTAGACCGCATTTTATATAAATCTCATTTAAATATGATAAAATTCAGAGCACCTACAAGGTTTGCTTCACGTCAATATGCACCTTTTCATATAGAGAATCTTCGAAATAACTTTATCATTAACTCACCAATACATAGATTGCACTGCCTTGGAAACCAATATTAGTGCTGTTGATATATTTAATGTACACACTATAGATAGTTTCAAAAGGATGCTTAACGCATATTATAATTTTTGATTTTTACTTTGCTTTGTTTATTTTTGTTGTTTAAATTGAATATGTAAAACTGTTTTTTTTTTCTTCTTTTATGTCTAGTTTTTTTTTATCATTTACCTCTATTTTCTTTTATTATGTTGTATTATGTTGTTTTATATTGTTCTTCCTTTAACTACTTACGTTTTTTTATTATGTACATATATAATCGATGTATTTACACTTATTTTTATTTTGTTGTGCCTACATTGTTCTATTTATCCTGTATTTTTTTTCTAAATGCCATATTAAGGGCGTATATATAATAAATAAATAAATTTTACGAAAACAAAAAATCGTACATTTGAGTGTGATATATTTACTAGATGCGTAATACAGATGTCAATATATTTATTCATGCCGACATCTATTGAGACCTTACACAACTTTAAAATGAATTAGGTACGACCCTTTTTCCTATAAAATATTCTTGAGGGGTTGCAGGGAAGTCAACATTTGTGGTTTTATTAGTTTTTGATGAGAAATAAAAAAAATCGGGCCCAAAACTTTCCTATCTTTCAGTCCGGAACCAACTTAAGAAATTTAGAAAATTTTATGGTTGGGCGGTTTCGTGGTATCTTGTCGCGAGATTTCTATAGATAAAATCTGACGTATACCTACAAGAAATGATTTCTATAAAATCTATTTATAAATTGTCAAACTTTGAATAAAATTGTCCTCATTACAACCCTGACTATTCAATCTACTTAAATTTGATATAATTTATAATAAAATATATCACGTCAACAGATAACTTAAAATGATTCATTTTCTATCTTTGCACATATTCATAGCTTCGTTCACATTCATACATTGCCATTGTCTCATATACACGTGATAATATGTTATTTAAACTTCTTCAATTTCTTCTTTCTCAATTCATTCCTCTTCATTACATGTTTATCAGTAAATTTCTATTACCCAACTCTCTTAATTTATTCCCAACCATCTCATTTAATTTTCTTATTACTTAAAAGTCATTTCCAGCAACAGATTTTTAGTGACTATACCTTGTTTTCTTAAATTTTTGTTTGCAATTAAAATAAGGATATATTTCATCATGATATTCAAAGGTGAGTCGAGTTAGTTACTCTTTCTTGTAGAAAAATTATTTCATTATTTTATAATTATGTAGTACGTGTACTCACCCTTTGAAACATTAAAAAATTAAAAAAACAGTAAAATATATAAAATTAATAATGACAGCTCTCTATCTCATATCATCATACAATGGCTACATTTACCTAGGCTGTATAGTATAGTGTATACTGTGGATCATGGTTGTTGTTTGGTTTTGTTTGACCTTATCACTCTTATTGTTGTTATTGCTGTGATTTTATTTAAAGTGTATTGCTATATTATTATTGCATTATTCTTGTTTTATTACTAACTAGCTTTTATGTCCCGCCGTTGGCCAAGAATGTAAAATTGTGAAGGAAAAAGCAATCGTTTTTATAATATTGTCACCCAATTATTTTGCAAAATCGGACTATGAAAAGTGGTTTGAAATATGATTGAATTTGATTGTAAAATGTTCAAGTGATGGCCACAACCCATTATTTTTTATATATTGCTATAAAGTGTGAATGAAGTATAATATACAATTTCTGCACTATGCGAAATAGTTTTAAATATGACTGTTTATCAACGTTGTAAAGAGATTGGTTTGGCCACAACCCCCATTTTTAAATATTATCATCGAAAACAAATTGTAATATGTACCTATTGAATATTTAGTAATTTTGGATGTTGGGATGTGGTTAAAATTTGATTAAACAAATGTACTGAAAAGATCCAGTGTTGGTCACATCCCATTCATTTTATATTTTTTCATCAAGTATGCATTATATTTTTGCACAATTAGACTGATGAACTTAAAATTGACACAAAAGTCTACATTAACGAAGAAGAAGAAGACTTAAACTATGGTAAATAATTTGAATATAAACGTTGTGAAGAATTCAGTAATGGCCACAACCCCCTTTCTTTAAATATTGTCAACGAAATCAAATATATTATGTAGGTGTTGAAAATTATTTCAAATAGGATGATATAAATGGTTTAAATTTGATTAAACAAAAGTATTGAAAAGATTCTAGTGCAGGTTACATCTTCACATCCCACATCCCATTCGTTTTTACATATGTATTTTCATCAAGTGTGCATATCGTTAATAATATTTCTGCACAATAGACTATTAGACTTAAAACGAACCCAAAAGTCTAAATAAAAAAGAGAAGAATAAGTATAAGACTATAAGAAATAGTTTGTATAAAAAATCCCAATGGTCTACATAAAATAAGAAAAAATACATAAAATAGAAGAATTAGACTATTGGAACTAGATTGTATAAAAACTGAGCAAAAGGTCTTCATAAAAGAAGAAGAAGATTAATCTATAGGAAATAGTTTGTATTAAAACTGTCCTTAAAGGTCTACATAAAATTAAGAAGAAAAATAATTAGACTCCAGGAGCCGTCGCTTCAGACCCTTCAGTACCTCCCGTCCCATCAGGCCCTTCAGTGCATCCCGTCCCTTCAATCCCTCATCACGTCCCTTCCCATCAGGCCCTTCAGTACCTCCCGTCCCTTCAGGCCCTTTTATACCTCCCGTCCCTTCAGGCCCTTTAGTGCCTCCATTCCCTTCAATTACATCCCGTCCCTTCATTCGGGTAAGAAAAGTTTAAATCCAGAAACCATCCTGGAAGAACCGCGAAGAGATGTAAGCACCGTCTTCTTTTCCCAGGATACTCCACCTTTATAGGTAAAATGACCAAATACACGATGAAGAAGAAGAAGAAAAAAGTTTAAATCCAGAAACCGCCCTGGAAGACCTGCGAAGAGATGGAGGGACAGTCGGACCTTCTTTTCCCAGGATATTCCGTTTTCATTGGTAAAATGACCAAATACACGAAGAAGAAGAAGAATAAGAAAAAAGTTTAAATCCAGAAACCACCTCGGGCACACGCTCGACAATTCGCCAAAGTTTCATTGTAATCGGACATACGGTTTAGGAGCACATCGCTTGCATACATTCATACATTCATAAATAAATAAATAAAATAATTTTCCGATAGGAAATCAGTATATTGTTGATTTGTAAGTAAATAATAATAGGTAGGTACCTACCTACAACAATGTTCTAAATAAATTCGATTCATAACAAATTTTATTTGAATATCAGAATCTTTCCGTTACCATAGTAACCATTCCAATACGTAAAAAATATCAAATGGTTTGAGACATTTTTTGAATATGTAGGTACCTACATACATTGGTTTGTTCGATGCCATAAAAATGAAAATTGTCAGAAAAATCAAATATTATTTACAAATTATGCAATTTTATTATGCCTATATCTTTACTAATAATAAACACATTTTTACAATATATGTCTTAAAACATGCTGTAATGGCTTGTGTTTCATTTTATTATTTCATAATTACATTTAATTCAAAGGTTTATTATTTTCAAGAACATATTCATTCGGTAGGAAAATGAAATATTGTATGAAAAGATATTAAAATGGCGGCGTTCTTGTACAAAACGCTTACTTTAAAAATAAGTTAAACATTATAATTATACAAAATATTCACCATGTTTTTCACTCAAACGCTAAGTTATACTTGAAAATATATTTTTTTCGTGTAAATACGTACTTCTAACTTTTAAACTAACAGATATTTGCGTGCAAAATGTACACTTTTTTGACAGATATGACTTGGAAAATTTTGTATGAAAAAAATAATTATTGAAATATTTTTAAAATTCAGCATTTTTATCGCATTATTTTTAGCGTGACACTGCATCAGGTATACAGGTACACGTTCGCACATAAATTAGATTTTTAGATGCTCTTGGTTTTTCAGAAGGCGTGAGACAAACACACACACACAGACACTAACATTTTGATTGCTTTATTACTTTAGATAGTATAGTTTTGTATTATAGTTGTATAATGCAGCAGTGATGCATTAGTTATATTGTTTTATTTTATTTTTATATTATTGTAGTATTGTTTTGTATTACAGTTGTATGATGCAGTAATGATGCATAAGTTATATTGTATTATTATGTTTATATTATTGTAGTATAGTTTTGTATTACAGTTGTATGATGCAGTAATGATGCATAAGTTATATTGTATTATTATGTTTATATTATTGTAGTATTGTTTTGTATTACAGTTGTATGATGCAGTAATGATGCATAAGTTATATTGTATTATTATGTTTATATTATTGTAGTATAGTTTTGTATTACAGTTGTATGATGCAGTAATGATGCATAAGTTATATTGTATTATTATGTTTATATTATTGTAGTATTGTTTTGTATTACAGTTGTATGATGCAGTAATGATGCATAAGTTATATTGTATTATTATGTTTATATTATTGTAGTATAGTTTTGTATTACAGTTGTATGATGCAGTAATGATGCATAAGTTATATTGTATTATTATGTTTATATTATTGTAGTATAGTTTTGTATTACAGTTGTATGATGCAGTAATGATGCATAAGTTATATTGTATTATTATGTTTATATTATTGTAGTATAGTTTTGTATTACAGTTGTATGATGCAGTAATGATGCATAAGTTATATTGTATTATTATGTTTATATTATTGTAGTATAGTTTTGTATTACAGTTGTATGATGCAGTAATGATGCATAAGTTATATTGTATTATTATGTTTATATTATTGTAGTATAGTTTTGTATTACAGTTGTATGATGCAGTAATGATGCATAAGTTATATTGTATTATTATGTTTATATTATTGTAGTATAGTTTTGTATTACAGTTGTATGATGCATAAGTTATATTGTATTATTATGTTTATATTATTGTAGTATAGTTTTGTATTACAGTTGTATGATGCAGTAATGATGCATAAGTTATATTGTATTATTATGTTTATATTATTGTAGTATAGTTTTTGTATTATTATTGTATTATTAATATTATATGTTATATTATTGTATTACGTATTGTTTATATTTCTCATTTTCATAATGGAGTTCTACAAATTAGAAGCCGTCGCAATTAAAAGATCGAAAAATGCTCATATTGTATTATTATTTTTATATTATTGTAGTACTATTGTTGAATAATGCAGAAGTTATAGAGTATTATCATTTTTATATTATTGTTGTGTTATTAGGTCATTGTTTTGTAATTATTATTATCATTTTTATATTATTGTTGTGTTATTAGGTCATTGTTTTGTAATTATTATTATCATTTTTATATTATTGTTGTGTTATTAGGTCATTGTTTTGTAATTATTATTATCATTTTTATATTATTGTTGTGTTATTAGGTCATTGTTTTGTAATTATTATTATCATTTTTATATTATTGTTGTGTTATTAGGTCATTGTTTTGTAATTATTATTATCATTTTTATATTATTGTTGTGTTATTAGGTCATTGTTTTGTAATTATTATTATCATTTTTATATTATTGTTGTGTTATTAGGTCATTGTTTTGTAATTATTATTATCATTTTTATATTATTGTTGTGTTATTAGGTCATTGTTTTGTAATTATTATTATCATTTTTATATTATTGTTGTGTTATTAGGTCATTGTTTTGTAATTATTATTATCATTTTTATATTATTGTTGTGTTATTAGGTCATTGTTTTGTAATTATTATTATTATTTTTATATTATTGTTGTGTTATTAGGTCATTGTTTTGTAATTATTATTATCATTTTTATATTATTGTTGTGTTATTAGGTCATTGTTTTGTAATTATTATTATCATTTTTATATTATTGTTGTGTTATTAGGTCATTGTTTTGTAATTATTATTATCATTTTTATATTATTGTTGTGCTATTAGGTCATTGTTTTGTAATTATTATTATCATTTTTTGTAAAGTGCCTTCTTCATCACGGGATAGAATCCTAGTGAGGCAAGCACTAGTATTTTTTTTATAATTCATTCATACAATCACGGCATTTGTAACAATGTGAGTTAACCAGCAGCAGGTGTGCGGGTGTGCATAACCTTATGAAAGGAAACAAGACAAAAAAGGCTCTACATTCACAATGGGTGGTGAACCTCATTGCTTAATTATGCGAGATTTTATTTTGCCTGTTGCATTTTATCGATTACTTGGCTTTTACGATAGTAACATTAAAGAGTGGAAGTACCATTCTATGGCGGTGCTTCACATCAAGTAAAATAAAATAATTATTAATATTCCAAGTATTAACTATTATTCTGTTTAAATCGACTTGAGTTATTTTTACATATATTCCCTATCATCGTAATTTTCTTACTTTTTAGTCGTTCAATCATTCATTCTTAAGCAAAACTATCAATCGTTCATTCTTAAACCTTGTGTTTACTTACATTCAGTTTAAGAAAGCGGTACTTAAATTAAATCTATTGGATCCCTGGCTTTAGTTTGCATAATCAAAAATATATTTTCCATTTTAAGAGTTATTTTATTAAAATCGACTTGAGTTATTTTGGCATTAATTCAGGATTCACTGTCCAAATAATATATGTCGGAATTGCCCAGCGTCTAGTCAAGTCATATTATGTGGGTTTTTGCTGTTAATTAACATTATACGTACAGCCTTCGGTGACCAGGTTTGACAGCCATTATAAAGATTTTTTATAATTAAAATAATTTGATAGCTCATGTGACGTTATTATTTTCACGTTTATTGCGTTATTATTAGTGGTTTGTCTATTTATAATACATTTTTTGTGGAAATTTTCATCTGTGCGAAATGCAAAACATAAAGACCTTCCGTATTTATATAAAAACTTAAATATCACGCAATTTTAAATTATTTTTGGATTTCCTGCACAAGAGAAAAATATTAACAAAATAATATTAAAAAAAAAATATTGATGAAGATTTAAGCATCTCCAAAAACATAGAAATACAGGAAAAAACTGCATTAGATTTCTAAATGATGATAATTCATTTTATTTTAGAACATTTTTTAGGAAACGAACATACAGTAAAAAATTGTAAAAAACTGATATTATTAATATTTTCATTGTAAGTTTTATGAAAAAATCAAAATTAATTCAATTTGTTTTTTTTTTCAACGGTTTTTTCAAGCGACTGCTACTCAGCCCTTTGAGGAAGAAGCGGTTGTATAGCATTAAAATTAAATTGCCGCGCAGTGAGAAAAATTTCAGTCTTTTTGCGTTTGCATCTACAAAATAAAACTAAAATAGCCGCGCAGCGAGAAAATATCAGTCTTGTATTGTCTGTATCAATGAACTATATTTTGATTACCTGCTCACTCCCCCATTGTGTTATCTCAACGCCCCCTAATTTTCTCTAGATTTTCTACCGCCCACAAATGGGGAGTTATCGCTCACGTTGAGAACCTATGTTCTAAAATAATGTACGACACATGACATCAACAAATAAATAAATAACGTCATTTAAAAAAATGTATCAAAAAACTTTCAAGTATTATTACAAAAATATCGTTGAGTTTGAAATATTAAAACCCTCATTATCATATTTCAAAGAAAAATATAGATTGAAAATTCTTAGGGGAATCACTTTATGTGTTTATTTATGTGTTTTTTACAAAACCTCATTAGCTTTATTGGTACCATGAATAAAAATTAAATCTGTAGCCTGTATCACTTCAAATTTTTACGACTTAGCTACATACTTGACTGTGGAAAATCCCATGTTAGGAATTTATTTATGCCACTAGTAAATTTATATCGAAAAATGACGAACAAATAATTGCATATAAATGTTTGACAAAATATTAATTGATCAATTACATTCCACATCAATGTTTCAAAGATTAAGTTGCAGTGTCAGTTCAATGATGTATTTAAATTATACAGATAGGTACACCGCATGCTGATAAATCGGGACGCCCAAATACTGACAAAATTCTAAAATATTATCAAACTACAAAAATCAGCGATAGTTTATTTTTAAAAATTCCTCTAATCAACATTATTCATTCATACCTTCACGATATATCTCACAATGCGGGATAACCACCGATAGCTGTGCGAGTGTGAATTACACAGCACACACACAGATTCATTGTGATGAAACTTTCAGAATACAAGTCAATCTCAGAATTATACTAGTTGATTATGTGCAATAAAAAATAGCCCTAAAAATGGAGAATTCATTACTTCCCACTTTATCCCCTTGGGTTAGTGAGGAGTAAAAATAATAAATAAAATATTTTCTTTGACAGCATCACGCAAAGGTAGGTACCTACGGCAGTTTCATCTTCAGAATGTACCATTATTATTATAATGATAATCAATAACGCCAACAGAAAAATAATCCTCACGTGAGATCAATGTAGGTACGATTTACCACAAGGCCTCAAATAAGACCTTGAAGTCGAATCCAAACATCGCAAAAATCTCCAAGGCGAGAATTAATATCACAAAAAATTCAAATACCTATATGAATTTAACGTAATAAATATATTATAAAGAAAAACTCAACAGTAAAGGTTGTTTGAAAAATTGTTAACGATGATTGTTACATCGTTAAAAACTGACGTGTTGGCTATGTTCATTTACTATATATAGAATATCCCTTACTAAACAATTAAAAAAAATAATGGGTATTTTGAAGTAGCTAATTAAGGAAAAAAGAAAAATATGATATTAAAAATACTGTAAACTTTAACATTATAATACCTATACATATGTATAATGTTTTAGTTTTTTAAGTAACTAATCCTAAATTGAATGTCAAATTTAGTTTTTCGATCGAACCGCAGGACCCTATTTGATATTATATGTTTGTTTAAATTGGTCAATAATTTTGTGGAGTTGTTAAAAAAAATTGCTTTCACTCTTCGAGCAGAACAACCAGATATCCTAGCACTTTTATATTCCTAATCGTAATAACAACTACACTCAGAATGCTTTTGTGTACCGTGCTTCACGGTGTACAGTGCTTTCTTTAACGAGCTGCCATCGCAAATTTTGAAAAAGCACATTTTTACGCAGATTTGGGTTCATAACACTCGGATATTAAAAATCGTAGAATTCTTTTCTTAGTATCAATCGAAAGATTACTTCTTTGTCGCGATATCATGTTTTTTACATTTTTTAAAATTTGTTTTTTAATTGACATATAACCTTTTTGTGAAAACCTGTTTTCAAACTTTAATAATTTGTGTTGTCTTTACGCACATATTATGAAAAACCTGTGAAATATATAGTCTAATTTTTAGCAAAAATAATATAAACGTATATTTATCGTAAAATCATGTTTATAACTTTTTTCAGAAAATTAAAATTAATATCGATTTTTTTGATTTCAAAAAAACATAATTTGGCAAGAAAAAGTTGATTTTCAAAGCGACATACTCTCGACATATATCTGCTAGCTCTCTCAGTGCGTTTGGGTCAGCTGTCTCCTCCTATCTTTCCTAGTACTTTGATATAATCAGCTATCTTATTGTCTTTTTTTTATATGCTAGTACCTAAATTCATTATTTGTTTTTTTGTAATCAATATTAATTATCCTATTGAATAATTTATGTTTCACTAGTCCACTAATAAAGCAATGCACTTTGTCTGTTTTATAAATTGTGTAGAATGTGTAACTTTCTATCAATCAATAAAAAAGTGTTAGATGAGATTTCGTTTCAGATTTCACAACACTTCATTGAATTCATTTTAAATTTCAATACTCTTGGTTGTATTCGGCAATGGCGTTAATAATTTCAAAAAGGTGGGCATTTTATTTTACAAATTCTGGTCGTCTTTCAATACAGGGAAAATAATAATAACATCAAAACCAGACTTCCGCTCTAAAAATCGAAAAAAAAACTTTTAAACGGAATTCTGATCTTTTTTTGTTCTCTTTAACTGTGTTTAAAAGAGATGGCATAAAGAACATAAACTTGGCTAGAAATATATTTTATATAAAAAAAGGTTTACTTATTTTTTTGTGTAAATTTTTTTTGTATTGCATGTCAAACGTGTTTTGTAATTCAGTACTTTAAGGTTGTAATATGTATTTTTTGTGTGTTACGAGTAGGTACCTAAATAAAAAAATACACGAAATCGTGATCATAATATATTATTTAACTCTCCAACATAAAAGCGTTCACTCAAAGATTAACACGTTATGTTAGTAAATTAGTAACTGGTTGGTTTAGATTTTTAATTAATATTTTATTTTGTTAAAACTTTAAGATACAAACTGCATAGAAATATACTTAAAACAAATAAAATCAAAAACAGACAAAAATAATGTTATTTATATAAACATACACATGACCTCTGCATAAAAATAGTTATTTAACAGATATATTTTATTATTCAAGTACTTTTTACGGTGCTGGCCGATTTACTGAATGATATTAATAACGATTAAGCAATACAGATAATAACACTCAATTATCATTATTATTACCATTGTACACTTCCTCAAAAGATTAAGCAGATCAATGAGTTAATTATAAATTATTTAATAGATCAAAATAAAATGCTACAGACGCATCGATCAAGCTTTCAATTGAGAATAATGCTCTGAGGAGGTCTCTTTAGGTACTGCCTATCTACCCTACTTATTCCCGATTGTCAACGTTTAAAATTATTAACAATTCTACATGTATTAACCATTACCGATGTATTATTTGTAAGTATTATAAGTTACAGGCAAAAATATTTTCGTATTACATTAGTTGCTGTCATCAAAAAATTATAACATGATTTTGTTTTGCAAATGGATAAACTATTACTGACATCTGTCTATAGAAGTGCAAACGATTATTTAATGTTCTGAAATAGCGCACTGTCGAATTATGCTTGATGTTATTTTATTTTGGTACAATTTTTATGGCGAAATCATATTTACCAAATAATATGCACACGCATAAAAGTTTTGTATTTCGTACACAGATATCATACCAATATTGATTAAAGATTATTGGCATATTATTTTACTAATGATTATTTATAAAAATGATAAAATAAAATTTAAAAAATCAGGTATTGTCATTTTCAAATTCTAACTATAAATCGATCAGAAGAATTCTTTGATAGTGAAATATAATATTATACTTATTTTATAACAATATGAATTAAATAAGTGAATATTATGTATGTTTTTCGTTTGATGTATTAAATCATCACTTATACTCAATATATTTCTTAGTCGAAACCTTATTTAAAACACAGCCCTTACTTCTTATCATTTAATTTCGTTATTTTTTAACGTCTCAACTGTTTGTTTACAATAAAAACTAAAAAAAATGTAAATTATATTTTTTACAATGAGGATATTCATTTTTTTTTCTATAAAAATCATTAAAGCTGTGACGCGATGATAGCTACATGATTTCCTGTATTATTTATATTCCCCACTTAATAATTAAGTAGGTAAGTTCAATCTTCATTGCAATTTAAATTATAAAAATACCTTCGGGAGGCTTGTTTTAGAGGAAATATCCCCAGACTTCAAAAGGTACATCTTTTCATCTATTATTTAAATTTTCAGGGCTATTTCGCAATATTCAAATAAAGTTCTTTATCGAATATATTTTTATTATTGCATATGCGCAAACATTGGATTTTTTTCCCTGTCGGGAGTCAAAGATATTTTTTAACAGATTTTTAATTATCTCAATAGAGACGAAGTTGGAATATTTATTGTAGGAGAACCGGGAAATCAAGGCACCTACAGGGCTTACGACCTGTCATCGGCTGGTTTACGTGATCACTTTATGTAAAAAGTCATAATTGGTGAACGTTGCGCAAGCGCATAAAGTGATCACGTAAACCAGCCGATGACAGGTCGTAAGCCCTGTAGGTGCCTTGATTTCCCGGTTCTCCTACAATAAATATTCCAACTTCGTCTCTATTGAGATAATTAAAAATCTGTTAAAAAAAAAAGTTCTTTATCAATTATGATATATTTATAATGACTTAGACATATTTTTTGATTCTCATATGACATTCAAAAACAAACTTATATCTAACATCGTGACATTATAACAATAAACAACTAGTTACTGATTAATTTTATTTTTCCCAACCACCCTCAGCAATATATTTTCTTTTTCTTCTCGACTTATGAATCCGTCAATATAATATGTTCGTCTATCGTGTATACACACACATGCACACCCATTCTCTCACACCCACTCTCAAACACACACTCACTCATTCAAGTTAACTCTTTTACACACACATACATATTGTTACTCTTTTCTCATGCGCGCACCCACACTAACTCATACCTTTTTATTGGCTTATTTTGATATTAGGTATAGTACGTAAGAGGTACATATTATATTATTGTATTTCTATTTATTTACTTTTAATAATTGTATGCATGTACTGTGTGCTGTCCTTAGTGAGAATAAAATAAAAATAAATAAAATAAATAAGGCAACTTTATCCATCCCTCGATTCGTCCAAGAAAATGAAATTGTTTTGAATGAAGAGGCAGTTTAAATCCAAGACGCGTGTATAAAGGAACACGATTGTATGCAGGGTCTATATTTTTCACGGTTTTTTCCAACTTTGAGGTCAAAAAACACCAACTTAGAGGCTTCGCAGCATATATCATATATGTTCCATAAACGGATTTACTTAGAATTCGGAGTAGAACTTTTAGTGTGTGTGTGTGTGTGTGTGTGTGTGTGTGTGTCCCTTTTAACTTTTGATCCACTCAACTTACAGAGCCCGAAATTTCAAAATATACTCAGAATTTTGAATTTTTGTTTCTGTCAGGGGTTATTAACTTTTGAATTTTTACTTTATTTTATATTTTTTTATGATCAATTTATGTGTTTAACTGCCTACATTTCCAAAGTTTTTAAAAATATCGAAAAAAGCCGAAACACCCCAATTAGATAATTTAATTTTCTATAAAAAATGTTGACATTGTAGTAGTACATCTCAAATTTTATAACAATTTTTATAAAAATTCAATTTAGTGGCGACATCGCTTCATACAATTTGTATGGCAATTGCCTTTACACAATATCTAAGAAGACGGAATAGTTTGATACTTAATCTCCAAACATACATACATACCATCATGCTGTTTTCATATTCCGGGTAGGAAAAAAGGTCTGATCTCCATACTATCCTATCTTGACATAAATACCTACAAAACAAAATATCTTAAATATTCAATAATTTGGATTTATGGGTTAATAGTTTGGTACTTATTCTTCAACTATACATAGTATCGTTATCGACAGTTGGATCTCATGTGTTACATGCAACTAGTAATTTCATGCATTTTTAGTGGCCTCTATGATAACCTAATGATATTTATTAAAAAAATCGTTTTACGGATTTGTGTTGGATTATCTATCATATTTTTTATCAGGTGGTGGTGATACAACCCGTTAATAGTACGAATTATGTCAGAAAATACATTTCAAACTTATATTATTTGAGTATGTTCGTGTTAATTATTGGTATTTGTCAAGGTGCGTATATACAAACATCCGTTCTAAGATGATCAATCGATAATAAGTAGGTACTCATCTCTTGTCAGCCTTGGAAATGTTTGGTGAAACAATTAGATCTATGAATGGAAGGCAGAGGCGTGGTGTGAATGATTCACATTGAAATATAACCCGGGAATATATAATTTGTATGATAGATATTTAACTTTTTTGATATCTTTAGAAAAATCGAGCAGTTTTTTACTGTACATAACTATCAAATAGATATTTTTCTCTCAGCCATCTCTCCATTGTTGGATGTAGGCGTCCTTCAACTTTTTCCATCCTTCTCTAGCCTGGGGGTTCCTGTATCACTTTTTACTCACGACAGCGACTATATTGTCAGAACATAGGTATACCCTGGAGTCGAACAACTCCTCTTTAGTCTTTCCAAGGTAGTTGGAATTCGTGGTGCCCATCTTTTAACTTCTTGTTTTGCCACGAGACCTGCCCACTGCAATTTACGACTGGCAATAATATGGTATATAACGTCAATAAGCCTGATCAGGGGAATATCAAATAGATAGAATCCAAATTTATTTTGATAAACGGTGAAAATATATAAAATCTAATATCTAGAATATGGCTATTTTTTCCTTTATCACACAGATCACTCTTAGTGTGGATTGCCTAGACAAATGAAAAATAGAGAATAAATTTTGATTCTGCTATTTGGGTAACCATTTTTAAATATCAAATTTTGAAAAAGATCGGATATTTTATATAAAATTAATGTTGTTGATAAAAATTCTTTTTAAGTCCTGCCCTGTATGTGGGCGGTAACTGTGACACTAGTCCAATGGTGTCCGGAACAAATCCTCAACTTTTCTGATCCCAGTCCTTTTCTCCTTTATCTTCCTTTTGAGTATCAGCTGTATGTAAGGACACACTTTGTTTAATAGTAATAATAAATATATTACTTTTATGACTTATCTTCGTGATACAAGGATGCTTTACTAAATTATTGACTCTATGAAGAAAGGTAGTCTTAAGGTCCTTGTTTAATGTCTATGACCTTGGGCATACGGGAATAATTTATTTTATTTTCATTTTTGTAACATACTATGTAACAGCAAGTAATATTATACATTTAATACAAAAATCAATCCAATAATAGGAAAGTGCAAATTAATAAGTACAAACACTATTATGATCAGTGGCGGCCACTAACTAATACGTTTGGCGGTTCGTTGGATAAAAAAAACGCTGTAAATACAAGAATGACATGTACGTAGTATATATATAAATCAATGAACATATCGTTGCAAATTTTGAATTTGTTCAACCCACACAGCAAACAGTATAAAGTTTTTGGAATTCTATAAATAATTAACTAGTAGAATAATTACTATAATAAGGCCCGAATTTATAAAACGTAGGTACTCAGATTTTTCTCAATGCTTAGCATGAAAAATTCCATATATTTTGATGTGCTAAGTATTGACTTAAGCACTGAGAATGGTTTATAAATATGGCCCTAAGGCTAAATAACACGAAAATCCACACTGAACACAATCATACAATCACGTAGAATAATTATACAAAAACCAATGAGTTGCAATTTATAATTAAACAAACTCAATGACAATAACACAAATTTGACAACATATTTACTTACTTACTACTTACTTTACGAGTCCGGACCTTAGACCTTGCCACTCCAAAAGGAGGCGACGGATATCGCCTTATGACTGAAAACGGTAAAACAAAACGATTCGAGCGCCGCCTATCATAGAATCGGCAAACTTAAATTATGTGCCTAAGGTAGGTACAAACAAGACGGAGCGCCGCACCGAATTCATCATATTTTTGTAAGCATTTGTATGAGATATCTTCCATCTTACGGGCCAGTACTGTTGTCCCTATATTCCATACATTTTTAATAGCATTAGTGGCGCGCTTGCAATTACGCACCGCGAGTCAACATAGTTACATAATTTCAGGCGTTTATTTAAATAACGCGATACTCAAAATTTCTGTCTTCTTTCTTGTACTGACGTTGCAAGTAATTCGGTATTTTTTTAATCATGTTTGTTGATAAATAAATTGGTTTTGGCTTTCATTTTATTTCACCGGTTCAGCGCTCCAGCGCACCCAAGGAGCGGCCGCCATTGATTATGATTATACAATTCAACAATTTCCTACTACAAACGATAAAATGCAAGAAAAAAATGAAAATGAATGGTTACAGAAAGAAGAAAAGGGGAACGGAATGACAAAGAATTTGAAATACGAACAAATATTGTATATCACCAAATCTATGATTTTTTTATGAAAAAAAGTAAGATATAGATGTTTTTTATAGCAACAGAAATAATTCGAAAAAAACAATAAACTTGCTCTAGAGGCTTTCATGTTCATCAAAATCTACTATAGTTTTTTTTATAACTATAGTTTTCTTTTTTTTTTTTTTTCAATATTGGACACTGTCACTTCGTGGTAGAACTCCATAATTAATTAAAACTATGAAAATTTTTTATATTTAATTTTACGTTCTACTTAATTTTTTTCGCAAACGCGACTCCCATTCACCGGTATCGCTCTATGATGAGCATCGTCAGAATGGTGAACAATAATGATGAAGACCATCTATATATAGATTCACAAAGAGGATAACAACAATAGATATGGAAGGGGGCAATTCTAAGAAAAATTAAATACCCGAAAGACATTAAGGTAAATATGTATGCAGGTATAATAAAAATAAAATTGAAGTGAAGGAATGAATATACAAATATTGTATTAAAAGGACAGCAATTATATTGAATAATGGCCAACAGAAAAACCCGGCATTAACTATTCTAATGGTAATAATAATGGAGAAGTATTAAAATCTATTTGTGCGTTAATCAAAGGAACGTTGCTGTTACATTTTACTCTATTTATCTCTAATATTTCTAGTTTGTCTAATTTTTTACCTTTTCTTAAACTATGTATAAGATTTATCCCAGTTTGTGAGTTAAACGAATGCTCACTCTCAAGTAAATGTGTCGCAAAGTTCTTTTTTCAAACGGAAACGTTTCCATTGTAAACTGTATGGAATTGTTTATCTTATTGATCTCATTAAAAAAGCAATTCAACTCGCGTCTGGTGCCATTAAAAATGCCAAAACCGTCATCAACATATCGAAAATAACAAATAAACTTTTTAAATCCCGGTAATTTACTAAGTTGTTGTTCGATGAAATCCATAAAAAATCTGCAAAAATAGGTGATGAAGGACTGCCCATTGCCAGACCTTCTGTTTGGATATAATATATTTTATTATTAAATTGGAAATAATTTTAATTAATACAAATATTAAATATATCCATTAGTTCTTCAGTTAATATTGGATTTAAACGTTTTTTGGTTAAATAATTAGACAGTTCAGATTTTAATTCATTTAACGGAACACTAGTACACGGAACACTAGACAGTTCAGATTTTAATTCATTTAGACAAACTAGAAATATTAGAGATAAATAGAGTAAAATGTAACAGCAACGTTCCTTTGATTAACGCACAAATAGATTTTAATACTTCTCCATTATTATTACCATTAGAATAGTTAATGCCGGGTTTTTCTGTTGGCCATTATTCAATATAATTGCTGTCCTTTTAATACAATATTTGTATATTCATTCCTTCACTTCAATTTTATTTTTATTATACCTGCATACATATTTACCTTAATGTCTTTCGGGTATTTAATTTTTCTTAGAATTACCCCCTTCCATATCTATTGTTGTTATCCTCTTTGTGAATCTATATATAGATGGTCTTCATCATTATTGTTCACCATTCTGACGATGCTCATCATAGAGCGATACCGGTGAATGGGAGTCGCGTTTGCGAAAAAAATTAAGTAGAACGTAAAATTAAATATAAAAATTTTTCATAGTTTTAATTAACTATAGTTTTCAGTTATTTACAATAAACAATTACAAAATAGTTTGTTTGGACTAATTTTATAAGAAAAGTATTTAATAGATTCACATTTTAGCAAACTCATTCAATAGAATAAAGATGTAAAAAAAACGTCTTTTTTATTTCAAAGATGTATCTCTTGAGGGTTCTGGGAATGAGATTTTCAAACTTTAGTATTTGGCCTAGTCTAGACTCTTAATTTATTTTGTAAAGGTTTCAAGACGAGATATGTCGACAATATCAGGGGACAATGAATCCCACTTTACATGATATGTAATACTATCCGTTAAAACATGACCATGCTCATTGTTATCTGCTTCATTGAGTCTTTTAAACTACGACTAGGAAATTATAAAACATATGTCATACTATGTAGGACAAACCAAAAATTGAACGTATGTTTTAAAAATTATTTAAGCTAAATATGTAGGCATGGTGTCCCTAATGACTACTCTGTATAAAAGCATCCTTAGTATTTGTTACGCGGATGGGCATTTCAAATATTTGACATTTCGCGTTAAAACGTGACAAAACTCATATTCGTTTATATAATAATCGATATAACAATTATTATTTTTAAACGACTCGCTGTTATTGAAGATTTATGCTTTCTTGTACATAAGAACAGGTGTTTCAAGGCCTTTTCACTAAATCCTGTTTACACATTTATTTGTTGAATGTTCTTAAATATCTTTGTCAAATTGTTTAGTGAATTGACGGTTTTTAAGTACGATGAACTGAGACTACTTGGAACAATAACTTTGTACTTATATTCGTGTCATAGCTATTTGATAAGCGGGATGAGGAATGTGGGGTAAACGAAAGAAAACTGAATTACTCCATTACATAAAAACTGTGTAGGGGTAAATTGGCTAGGTATTATCTGATTCATTCACAATGTAACGCTGAAAATGGTTCATTTTAATTTTAAATCGGATATAAAGAGAAAACCAAATATAGCACTTAATGCATATAAGAAAAGTATTTAATAGATTCACATTCATTCTCATCTGTGTGATTACACTTCCTTTCCATTTTTTCCTTTCGTTAGCTTTTGGAATGATCAGAAAAATTCACCACCAAAGTAGGTACTTACATAGTTAAGTACTTTCGGGATGATCAGCAAAATTCACCACCGAAGTACATAGGTACGTAGTTATGTACTATCGGGATGATCAGCTAAATTCACCACCGAAGTACATAGGTACGTAGTTATGTACTATCGGGATGATCAGCTAAATTCACCACCGAAGTACATAGGTACGTAGTTATGTACTATCGGGATGATCAGCTAAATTCACCACCGAAGTACATAGGTACGTAGTTATGTACTATCGGGATGATCAGCTAAATTCACCACCGAAGTACATAGGTACGTAGTTATGTACTATCGGGATGATCAGCTAAATTCACCACCGAAGTACATAGGTACGTAGTTATGTACTATCGGGATGATCAGCTAAATTCACCACCGAAGTACATAGGTACGTAGTTATGTACTATCGGGATGATCAGCTAAATTCACCACCGAAGTACATAGGTACGTAGTTATGTACTATCGGGATGATCAGCTAAATTCACCACCGAAGTACATAGGTACGTAGTTATGTACTATCGGGATGATCAGCAGCAAAAGTCACCACCGAAGTAGGTACGTAGCTATGTATTTTCAGAGCAAAAAGGTGTCCACATTAAATTAACAAATAAATGATTAGTCTATTTGTTTAAAGTTAATACGTTGCACCTATTTCCAGAAGGACTTCTGAATGCATACCTCATGAAGCTCATGAGAATAGTGGAGAGTGGAAGATCCAAATATCACCGACCAGATGAAATAACCTCGGGGCTCGGGGAATAGTCAGTGTGTAAATTTAGTGATGGAAAAGAAAAGATAACATAACAGCATACTGCTTAATTACTTTTTTTAATCAAAAGAAAACATTTTTGGTTTGTAATAATTTCAAAAGCACCATAATATGTAACCACACAATGTAAAAAGGTTGTTGGACCGTTTACTGCTTTGTTCAATTAGACTTCGAATGCTACAACCTTCCTTTCCCCTTTTTATCCTTTTTCTACTTCAGAATTTTGAGTTCCTACTAATTTTCAATAGTGATTGTTTTATACTGTGCAGCTTAAAAAAATAATTTAACATCCACAAAAAAGGTTAGTGTGTGATAAATTGTTTACATTGAATTAGTTGAAATATTTGTTTGTTTGAATGTAAGAAAGACTTGAGTCAGATTTCCGGGTGTGCAGAGTGCAATTTTGTGTATTTTTGCTCGGTTGGTATATGTGAAATACGCCTCCCTCCACGACGAAATCTTTACCTTCAGATATTTTTTTAAGAAGCAATTTACCCTAAAAAGTACTTAAATATCCTCCTACGTTCCCTTAATAAAGCCAATGCTTGTTTTTTACATAAAGAAAATCGGTTGAAGCACGCTAACGCCCGTAGTCAGAGACAAATATGAGGATTGAAGAGGCCTCAGCCCTCAGTCTTCATATTTGTTTCTGAATACGGGTATGTGAAAATAAATCATTTCCGCTACAAAAAAAACGTTATTCTTCATTTTTTAAACAAAATTTCCAATTGTCAATGATGATTTTGTTTAAAACAAAAATATAATTAATACCTAGTCTTGATGATGAAAATAAGACGAAATGACTATCGATGCAATGAATATAAAAATAGTGTAGAATCTTTATAGAACGACTTCTAGAATATTTTCACATAAGGAGTTTTTGTTTTTTAAACCAGATTTTTTTAATTTTAATCTCTTAGTCTATCTCTCTGCCACAAATCTGTAGTTAATCAATTAGTGCTTTAGACTGACAAGCTACTTAAGATATAAATAATAATAATAATAATGAACACTTCCTTGCACCCTGCGCAAGTAGCGAGTTTATTATCTTATGGCAATATCTTCCAACTAACCAGTATTTCCAACCCAGAGATGCAATATTTGCACCAGAAATGAATTTAAACAAATTTCTCCTCTGCTGGGAATCGAACCCAGGACACCCGCACAGAAACCGAACGGCTTACCAACTGTGCCACGGCGGTTGGCACAGTTGTGGTAAATTTTGAAAATCTTTTTCCCCATGCAGTACCCCCAAAAGATACGTCTTTGAAACAAATAACAGTTTATTTTTACATCTTTATTCCATTGCGTGAGTTTTGTGAAAATAGAATTTGTTTAATACTTTTCATGTTAAATTAGTTTTAATAAAACCTTTTTTTGTTTTTTTTATTGAAAGTACCCAAATAAAAAACTACACGGCCTATGAAGTAGATTTTTGCTCCATCGAAAGAGAATATAAAAGTATACCGGCCGATTTTTTTTCCAACTGTCGATTTGTTCAGGAGAACTTTGTTCTCTTAACATATCGACAATGTTTCAAGCCAGAATACGCGAGAATTGTATGGAGAGGTCTACTTTTTTCACGGCTTTTCCAACTTTGAAGTCAAAAAACACCAACTTACAGGCTTCGCAGCATATATGTTCCATGGACGGATTTACTCAGAATTCGGAGTAGAACATTTCGTGTGTCTGTGTGTGTGTGTGTGTGTGTGTGTGTGTGTGTGTGTGTGTGTGTCTGTGTGTGTGTGTGTGTCCGTCCCCCCCTTATAACTTTTGATCCGCTCAATTTACAGAGCCCAAAATTTCAGAATATATACACAGTTATAGGCCTACAAAACTTTTATACTCAGAATTTCGAATTTTTGTTTTAGTCAGGGGTTATCAACTTTTGAATTTTTACTTTATTTTTTCATATATCTCAGAAACCATAAAAGCTAGAACGCTGAAAATTGGTACAAATATAGACAAATACAAAATCTCAAATAAATTTATTCAAAAAAATTCCAGGGATTCTCAAACATTTTTTATTAAGAAAAATATTTTTTTTATGATAAATTTATGAGTTTAACTGCCTATATTTCCAAACTTTTTAAAAATATCGAAAAAAGCCGAAACACCCCAACTAGATAATTTAATTTTCTATTAAAAATATAAACATTGTATTTGTACATCTCAATTTTTTTTTAACAATTTTTATAAAAATAGAATTTAGTGACGACATCGCTTCATACAATTTATATGGCAGTCGCCTATACACAATATGTAAGAAGACTTAATAGTTTGATAGGATTTTAATATCCAAACAAACATACAGAACCATCATGCTGTTTTCATATCCCGGGAAGGAAAAGAGGACTGACCTCCATACTGTCCTATCTTGACATACATACCAACAAGTGTTAAAATTTTCAATAATTTGGATTTATGGGTTTATAGTTTGATTTTTATTCTTCAACTATACATACAATCGCTATCGACAGTTGGATCTCATGTGTTACATGCAACTAGTATTATTTTAATATCATTATTTCTATTCTTGCTATTTAAAAAATAGCTCAAGTTTTTATCTTTCTCTTCACGAAAAAATTTGCACGGATTAGGTGATATAACAATATTTTTCGTGTGTCATACATTAGTAGGTATTTTAGTGTGCATATTTGGTAACAGTTTTTGGTAAGCCGTTTGGATTCTATGCGGGCGTCCTGGGTTCGATCCCCAGCAGAGGAGGAATTATTGAAATTGATTTCTCACGCTATCTTTACTGGGCTGGAAACACTGCTTTGTTTTCCAGCCCAGAAATTGCAATATACTCACCGCCACTTGCGCAGGGTTCAAAGAAGTTTTTTTTTTCAGTTATTTTGGATTTATTCTGGAATAGTTCTTAGTTTATTTCAGACATTTTTATCTTTTAAATATATTTGACGGAGTTGAATTAAGGATTAGGGCTGATTAAGGAACTGTTCAAAAAGTAAACACAAGATACATAAATTATTTTGTCTTATTTTGGTTTTATGTTTTATTGTTTAATTAACAAAAGATTTACAAAAAAAAATAATAATTAATATTAACGGTATTGGTATAAGTGACTCTTGTTGTACCCCTATCCTCATGGGGGCCCGATGCAATATCACAGAGCACATTGGCAGTGGTATTTTAAACTAAGGGCGACCCTTGGAGCGACTGGCAATGGGCGCATCACAGACCAAGATAGCAGCGCCCTACTGACGTTACATGCTTACCATCTGAAACAAAAAGTGGATTTTATTTATTTATTTGTAAATAGCTATACATATGATTTGAACTCTGTCAAACAGAAATTTCATCCAACCAACCAACAAAGTGTGTACTATACCAGGGAGATAATTTAACGCAAAAACAAAAATCAAAGTTACAGAAGATAAATAAAAATCGTTTAATATTAGAACAGTTTATAGAGTCCACGAGTGTGAATCTTCTATTCACGTTCGTTGATTGTTATTTTTATACTACGGTGCTGAGATTGGTAATTTAGAGGGCTCCATGAGCTACTTTTCGTACTATGCTTTTTTTGATCGCTCACATAGCGTTCTGTGAAGGGGCCGTTTACATTCCCCACATGTAGAACGGGTGGTGGTGGGAGTGTAAAAACAGTTCATAGCAATGATAAGAAAACTAGAGAGATGCGGAGAAGATGAGGAGAGGATGTAGAAATCAGGTATTATAAAATACAAATAATGATTTGATTTCTTCAATATTCCGGCAGTACGTAATAATTGCACAAAAAAAATGTTTATCATGAGAAGTTGCTCGAAATTCAATACAATGCGGAAATAAAGACATTTTTTCTAAATCATCTGAGATATTAAAGTGATGTGTACAAAGCAACCTAACATTGTAATAAACTTTTCTTCCTAATGTATGTACGTGTGTATGTATGAGTTTGCATGTATGTATGTATGTAAGTGAATATGTAAATATTATGATTAATAACTAAATTGGTATTTTTACCAAATTTTTGTAGGTTAGGTTTAAAAAATCTGATGTGAAGACTAGGCTATCCGTTCATAACATGTTATTCAAAAAATAATGAACATTCATTGTTTCGACGGTTACCTTGTGGTATTCCATAATTCAATTTTATTATAATATTAAATTGCTATAACCACTTGAAATCGATGGGAGTCGATGTCGAGTCGATGGGAGTTCAGTTTCTCCCGAAACTAGTCGCGTTAAACTCAATTCAAGTGGTTATAGCAATTTAATATTATAATAAAATTGAATAATGAACATTTTAATGCTTAATCACAAATAACCACACATGAGGAGTAGGTACGTTAAAAAAAACTTAGTATGCTTTTTGCAGCGTCAAAGAATAGTCAAAAAATAGAGTGATAAATGGTTTTATTTTATATACGTACCTACCTACTGTAAAAAAATAAAGGAGTTTTACTTATGTGGGTTCACTCTACTAATGATATATTTTTTACATTCTTTCCTAGTGTCCTCATTTCATACACTATCGTACATCGTTCTATTACAAATTCTTCTTGGCGATCTCACTTGAAATATAAACTCTTGGAATATCTCAATCACCATATCAATTAAAACTCAATTGTTCACATATTTTTCTTTGGTATCAATCTTAGAACTGGTTAGCAGCAAATGCAAGCATCTCTTCCTCTACTCCGCCCGATCTTCAGCGACTCTCTTCAGCTCCGTGTAGGAGGTACACTTCATGTCCTCGCACACTTCATATAGTTGAACCGAAACTCGATTGTTCGAGCTATCGACATTTTACTTCATTAAAAAAAAAACAAATGAAAATTGAACTTACGAGCTGTGGCCTGGTACTCCGTATGTTTCTGCTGGGACTCCGTAACTTGAAGCTGGGACTCCGTAACTTGAAGATGGATGGTCGTAGCTCACGGCTGAGCTATAAACTCCTGAGTAGCTGGCCGGAGCTTCGTATGAATAACTAGAGGGTCCATCGAAAGAACTATATCCTCCGCCGTGACCGAATGATTCACCAGAAAAACCTTGAGTTATTAAAATAAATTGATAAATAAGACAAAATGAACAAAGAATATAGGCACCTAAAGGTTATCATTTTTTATTTATAAAAATATAATGTAATGCTTTTAAGTATATAAAATATATAAGAAAGTGATACATCTCTCAGAAACGCAAAAATGATACTTGTGATTTCATCCTAGATAGGAAATAAATAATTTTATGCTACATAACAACATATTATTTATTTATTTAGTTCTACGTTCATTAGAGCATTTACAAAATTTTGTCAAACCAAAAAAAACAAGTGCATTACCATAATCATAAAAAAGCAACAAAATAAAATAATACAAACAAAAAATAAAAAAAAACATAGGCAAGTTAAAATTAATAATGAAGAAAAAATACTCAAAAAACAAAACTTAAATAACAATAAATGAACAATACCTATTATAAATAAAATTCTCAGACAAAACAGTAAAACATAACAATTTAAAAATATAGTATTAAAATTAATACACAAATAAAAATACCTCACTGACAAAAAATGGAAAAAATTTACATAAAAAAAAATATATAATAAAAGCAAAGAATAAGACAGTAATTAATAACATAACGAAATGGATTCAAAAATTATATATGTTTTACTAATGTATATTTTATTATATCAATTTTTGTCGCTAATGTTATTTTGGTGAAAAAAATGTGATAATTTAATTCATAAATAATGTTTGTTGTATATTTTTGGTTATTATTGGTACAAAATAACATAAACCATTTTGTCATGTATGCAGATAAATATAAATAGCGTTTTCCAAGACGACAACCATACTGAGAATGTCAGTAATAAAAACTGAACACAGATGGAGGTAGCGTAGAGTGGTTATTTTCAAGCGAAGATTTTTTCAATATAATACAACCATAATACTCGATCTGTAAGATCTAAAAAAAAAAGCGCCAGGGTCTTGATGCCTGGCCTGATGCCTGGCGCTTTTAAGACCAATAAATTGAAAGACATTCTTGTATTGGTATTGTTTCATTTGCTATAATACCACTAGTCCAGGAAATCAAATTGTCCACTGGCTCAAAAGTGGAAAACTTCATTAGGAAATAATCTGAATTTATATCCTTAGAATTGGCACCTGCTTAGAATAGTGCATCCACTTTTTTCTATTATCATCGTTTTCGGGTGTCCCGTAAGAGCCGGTAATCGAACGTAATTTAGCAATGAGGTTCACCACTCATTTTGAATGTATCTTTTTTTGGTGAGACGATACTGATACACGCATGGGTCGTGCTTCGTTTTATAAAGTAATGTGCACCCGTGAACCTGTCGCTGGTTACCCCAAATTGGGAGGGATATGCCGTGTTTTTTATTTTTATTTGTAACATAAGAAATATTATACATGCACATCAAAGTTTAACAGTACATTTTTTTTTACAAAAAAGATACTTAAGGACTAGATGCGAAACGTAAACTGCTTCACTAGGTTATAAACCTGTTCTGAAGCAGCTTATACTTATATAAGTATATGGTTTATGTGTGCGTGTGTGTCATTGTATGTTAACGTAAAGTAGTTTATCACTGTCTTGTCTGTTTTCTTTACCATCTTTTTTAATCCACATGTAAAGCTATTTATATTTTTAGTTTTCTTCAATTCAATTGGAAGCAAATTGAAAATTATTACTACAAGGAAATGAAAATTTCTTTGTCCATAAGTCGACTTGATCCTCGACATCTGTATATTTGCTTGTCTAGTCTGTCTAGTCTGACGTGTAGTTTGGGTCGATTGGAAGTTGTTGAGGTGTGAATAAATGCAATTTTTTTAGCATATATATATAGGTGTGGTATGTTGGTTTGATTGAATATATGCTACCTGAAGAGTATCCTCCACCGTACGATACTGCCGGTGCGCTGTAGATGACTGGGGCAGGGGCGCTGTAGTGAACATGAGCCGGAGCATAGTCAACATGAGGTGCAGGAGCAGGGGCTGGGGCCAGGTGGAATCCACCGCTGATGGTGTAGCCGCCGCCTCCGTGGGATGGGGGTGGACCGTAAGCAACTGGTGGGCCGTAAGCAACTGGTGGACCGTACGCGTATGAGGGACCATCGTAACCGTAACCGCCTCCGTAACCGCCTCCGTAACCGCCTCCGTAACCGCCTCCGTAGCCGCCTCCGTGGCCTCCACCGAACAAACCTTTCTTGGCTCTAAAAACAAAATGCCAGTTTTATATTCAAAAAATTCTCCAGAAAATCGATTTAATTTTTTTTTATTTTGTTTATTAGTAAATTAACAGACATTTTTCAGAAGTGTTGGTTGAGATTACTACACACAGTTCTTTTGTCTCCTTATAAATAAATATATTTAAGCGTTAATCTAGTGAAATATATGAAGTGCGAAGTATAAATCGGTGTAACTTTTAGTGCTGTTTCATTATTTACAAGTGATGTTTAAAAGAGGCTCGGAATAAAAAAGTTATCACTGAAAAACAATATCATATGACATTTCTACATATGCTGCTTAAACACTGCATCAAACGGAAAAGTAATACCACTATTAGAATCGCCGTATCAAATTCAACATAAAACCTTGCGACAACGCTACTCCAAAGTGCATAATTATAAAAATAACTTAGTGTATAATAATCTTACAAAAAGTGCTACCTACAACAAAGTTTATTAATATTGACAGTTGATAGTGTAATACATATTGCCGCTATTAAGGAGTAAAGCATTACACAAACTGGTATTTATATAATATTACATTATTTTCATTGGTCATTGTTTAACTGTTGCTTCTTAACATGAATTGCTACACCTGTGTTAAAGACATAAAAAGTGACGATGCTATCATATGTTCGAAATGCCAAAGCAAGTTCCATTATTTATGTGTGGGATTCAGCGAAAGTAATTTTAAACAAATGCTGAGGATGAACAAACTTAAATGGAAGTGTCAAAAGTGTAAAATTGTTACTCCAAAAAAGGCTGATATATCTGAATCTGAGACTGTTTCTGGTATCAATGTCATTAAGCTATTGAATTCTGTACAAAATGAACTGATTGAAATGAGGAAGTCCTTTGATAACATGCTAGAGAAGCAGAGAGAGGAATTAATGGATTTAAAAAAAAAAATGGAAACCTGTACGAATAATTTAGTTGAATCCAACAAAAAATCTGATATGTGGGAAAATAACTTCTTGGAGATCCAAGCCAAACAGGAAAAAACAGAATCCAAAATTGAAACCCTCCAAAAAGAGAACAGAGTTCTCAAACAAACTATTAACAAACTAGAACAAACATCCATGGCCTCATCAGTAGAAATTCAAGGACTCCCATTTAATGACAAACATGATTTGCAACCGATGCTAAAATCCCTTTTTAAGCATATTGATTGTGAAGACATACTAAAAAACGAGTCTATTGAGACATCTTTATATACGCACTCTCAAAAAAAAATCGTCACCATTAAATTCAGTTCAAAGGAAGTAAAAGATAGAGTCTTGTTATGTAAAAAAAATAATGGAAATTTCACGGCTCTAGACATCGGCTGCTGCAAGGCAATTGGAAACGTTTACATCAACGAAAAACTCACTACATTTAATAAACACCTCCTTTGGTTGGCTAAATCAACTAAGGCTCATGGATATAAGTACATCTGGACCAGATATGGAAATATCTACATAAAGAAGACTGAAGACTCCAATGTGATAGTGGTCAGAGACGTCGGTGATATCCCGACTCGATAACAGTATGAACATCACCAAAGGGAAGCCCAACTATTCACGATGACCAGGATATGGAACATGACCTGACTTCCTGCCAAAAAATTGAAGACGTAAACAGTTTATTTACTCAAACAGATTTCGCAATCATAAACATGAACATTAGAAGCATCAATAAACATTTTGATGAATTTTGCATACTTTTGGGCACAATATCTTTTGGAATTGATTTAATTATACTGACAGAAACGCAAATGCGTGTGGACATTCCGTATTATATTCCAGGATATTCTGTTCTTTCTCGCACATGTAGACATACGTCACATGACGGCATAACTATTTTCTATAATGATAATACGATTACGGATTTTACATATGAAATGCCAAATTTGATGTTCTCAAACTGCATTTTAATTAACTATAAACATAATAACAAAAAATACTGCATGGTTGCTATATACCGCTCACCATCTTTGTGCGTTAAGGAATACATAAAAGAACTTGCTACATCACTAATTCCACTTGTAAAATCTAAAAATTGTAATAACATAATTTTCACCGGTGATATTAATATTAATATTTTAAATGAAAAAGTTCTAAATGCAGAAGAAAATAACTACCTGAATCTATTATATTCTGAGGGATTCACTTCTTTTATTAACACTACAACTAGACCAAACTTGAGGAACATTGATTCGTGCTTGGACCATATTATGGTGAAATCCAAAGATTCGTTTTTACCTAAGGCAGCCGTAGTGTCAATTGACATAACCGACCACCTCCCGACTTTCTATGGTCATAGTTATATTACGAGTGACGACGTTTGTAACTCTAGTAACAATAAACGTATAAAAGTCGATTATTCTAAGCTCAAATCTTTAATTTCGGTAGAATCATGGCATAATGTTTTCTCTTCCCATGATCCCAATGATGCATTAAATCAATTTTATCATGTACTCAATGAGCATACTAACTCTTGTAAAATTGTAAAAACTCTACCCAAAAGTAAACACAAGAAAATACAACCCTGGATTACTCGCGGCATAATTGTGTCTATACATCACCGAAATAAATTATTTATTGAATTAAAAAAACATGAAAAATTCTGTCAGTTGAATAACATGTCCGTTTCATCACAGATTAGACAGAGTTTTATTACTTATCGAAATATGTTGAATTTATTAATTAAGAAATGTAAACAGGAATATTATAATAATGAACTAACTAAGGCAAAGAATGATCCGAAAAGAACTTGGAAAATAATAAATGAAATAGCATCAAGGAAGAGGAAAGAATGTATATCTATCAATAAAATTGAACATAATAATGAATTTGTTACAGACAGTCACAAAATGCCTGATATATTTAACAGATACTTCACAAACATTGCGACAGACCTTCTTTCTAGTATGTCTATGACCAACAATACAGTAACAGACTCACCTACGGATTCGAGTAGTACTAATACAAACATGGCAAACCTGACGGAATTTAACTGTATTACAGAAGAGGAAGTAATTTCAATGATAAATGAACTAAAAACCTACACAGCTGTAGGACCTGATAATATTTGCGTAGAAACCCTTAAACAAATTAAACAGCACATAGCTAAACCAATTAGGTATATTTTTAATCTTTCACTAGAGAAAGCTATATTCCCAAATGTACTCAAAATCTCTAGTATAACACCAATACACAAAGGTGGTGCACGACACTTAACTAATAATTATAGACCTATTGCACTCATTTCACAAATCGCAAAAATATTTGAAAAGCTCATTAAAGAGCGATTAATACATTACTTACAAAAGCACAACATTCTATCTAAAAATCAATTCGGATTTAGAGCTAACTTGGGCACTGATGATGCATTGTATATGCTTACCAAACACGTACATGAGGAACTAGACAGAGGAAAGAAAACACTTTCAATATTTTTGGACTTAAAGAAAGCATTCGACACAGTTAACCATAATGTACTTATTAAACGCTTGCATAAAAATGGAATAAAAGGAAAATGTTTGTCTTTATTAGAAAATTACTTAAATATGAGATTCCAAAAAACAAAAATTGGTTACGATTACAGCTCTGAACAAAAAGTCATCCACGGAGTCCCACAGGGTACAGTACTCGGACCGATACTCTTTCTTATTTACATCAACGAACTGTGTAATGCCGATATCCCTGGAATAATACTGTCTTATGCTGACGATACCTCTATCACTGTAAGTGGAAAAACTTGGCGTGAAACATTTGCTAACGCAGATACTTGTTTGCGGGTTGTAAAAACATGGCTGAATAAAAGTTTACTCTCTTTGAACTGTGAAAAAACCCTCTACGTCCCATTTTATACTAATAGTAGATCGGCGCCCACCTGTAACACTGTCCTTAGATTTCATAACAATGACTGTGATAACAATTGCTCCAGATGTGTAGAGGTCAAGACAGAAAGCTCCACTAAATATTTAGGTATCATCATTGATTCACATTTAAGGTGGGACAATCATGTAAACTACTTGTGTAAAAAAATAAGATACTTGGGGTATATATTTAAAAGATTACTTGGTATTGTCAAAACTGACATAGTCAAAATGACATACTACAGTTTGGTACAATCTATGTTGACTTATGGCATGATTGCATGGGGAGGAGTATTGGACAGTCATATTGCTCCATTAGAAATTGTACAAAGAATGATAATTAAAAAAATGTACAACAAACCTCCCAGATATCCCACTAAACAATTATTTAAAGTGAGTGGATTATTTAATCTAAGGAAACTGTATATACTACAATGTCTTAAGTTTATTCACAAAAAGAAAGAAATTTTCATGTTAAATTCACAAAATCGTACCAGTGACCGTCTGAATAGTATTTACAAAGTTCCTAATTGCAATAAGAGATCGACACAGAGACATTCTGTATTTATAGCTCCCAGATCATACAATATGTTGCCATTGTCTCTTAAGTCTTTAAATTGCCATTCAAAATATGTGAGTCATCTTAAGACATGGCTTAAGAACAATGACAACATTCAAGATTTCTTTTTATGATTTCTTCTCTCTTCTGTCTTTTTCTATGTGTTTTTCTATGTGTTTATCTCTTTTGATTATCTATATTTTACTTTTGTGTCATCATATATCTGTTTACTTTTATGTATTTTACTTCATTGCTTTTTATGATTTGTTCTAATATAAGTGGGTACATACTTACTTATTTTACTTTACTATCATCATTAACTGTTTACTTTTAATTTATGAATTTTGCTATTTATGGATTTTGCTATTTTATGATTTAACGCTTTTGTGTGATCAGTATATTGTTTACTTGCAATTTGTATAATTTTCTTTATCACCATTTAGGTAGGTACTTATGATTTTTCAACTTGCGTTGTCTAAAAACTGTTTAATTGTAACATTTAGGTAGGTACTTATGATTTTTCAACTTGCGTTGTCTAAAAACTGTTTAATTGTAACGCGTAACCAACATCTTCCTTTGTAAATTTTATTTAGGTATACCCACATACAGGCTAAGCCTTGTGGGATTTTTGGTGTAATGTGTAATATGATTTGTGTAATATGTGTGTATGTTTTTTTTTTGTATCTATTTTTATTATACTATGTACCGAAAATTTGTTTAATAAATAAATAAATAAAATAAATAAAATTAAAATTGTGCACATAATCCTTCAAATATTAATGTAATTGCAATTACGAATTTACACGTGAAATATTACCTACATATTAATGTAATTGCAATTACGAATTTACACGTGAAATATTACATATTAATGTAATTGCAATTACGAATTTACACGTGAAATATTACATATTTATGTAATTGCAATTACGAATTTACACGTGAAATATTACATATTAATGTAATTGCAATTACGAATTTACACGTGAAATATTACATATTAATATAATTGCAATTACGAATTTACACGTGAAATATTACATATTAATGTAATTGCAATTACGAATTTACACGTGAAATATTACATATTAATGTAATTGCAATTACGAATTTACACGTGAAATATTACATATTAATGTAATTGCAATTACGAATTTACACGTGAAATATTACATATTAAATGCTTGGTACAAAAAAAAATAAAGTGATAAATTAAATTATTATATAAAAACAAATTATAATAAATAGAATAAGTAAAATAAATTGAAGAAACAAGACGTACAATCTTTCAAAACTTAGATAAGGAATTTCATCATGTATAAACGATATGAAAAAGGAATTTCATCATGTATAAACGACATGAATAAAAGAAATTCCATCATGTAGGTATAAACGATATGAAAAAAAATCATCATATATAAACGACATGAAAAAAAGGAATTTCATCATGTATAAACGACACGAAAAAAGGAATTTCATCATGTTGTATAAACGATATGAAAAAAGAATTTCATCATGTATAAACCACATGAAAAAAAAATCTGATTTATGGTGAAGTTAATATTCAGTTATATTATCATGGCCTGCTCTGGGAGGCAATTCTGGTCCAACTGGCGAAATCAAAACCCGCACGATTACCCAAATCGTGTATATAATTATTATATACACAAATCGTGTAAGTATATAATTATCATATGGAGCTCTATAATATTTTTAGATGTCATAGAACTCCATATGATAATTATATCCATGACATGGGTAAACACGAGGGTTTTGATTTCGTCGGTTGGACCAGACTTGCCCTCCCGAAGATCTGTTATATGTATACAGGGTTTCAGGTTAAGTCGTACTGAATATTAAAGAACGTTATTATTCAGGTCATTTCTGATGGATTTGATTCTATAATATGGTGTCCGAAACTTTAACAGTTATGGTGATATTGAATTTAAATTAAAAAAAATAAATATATATATATTTATTGGCTATTTTATCATTTTTTTACGGAGTAGAGGTCTTAGGGTCAGTTTTTTTGTATCTAGTTAGAGGGCATGTCAATTAATAAAAATGCTTAAAAAAAACTGAACCTTCTACTAACAGCTTAAAAAGACTGCTCGACAACGTTAGAATTTAAAAATTTGCACAAAGTGTTTTTAACTTTGAAGCGCTTTTTTAGAAAAAAAAATATGGAACTTATTCTGCAAATACGTCTCTTTAGCTATTCAAAAAGGTATAACACTTGCTTTTAAATAGGCAAACCATTAACCAAATAACAGTTAAGGTAGTAGTGGGTACATTTTAGTTTGAGGTAAAAGTAGCTAAAATACATATATAATTCATGTTCGACAAGTATTTTAAGAAAAAGAATGAGAATTTGTGTAAGAAATAGCGGCGGCCATGTCGAACATGAATTATAAAAATGTTGCTCTGTTTTTTTTTTGTTTTATTTACGTAGCCGTAAATAAAACAAAAAAAACCTAACCGTAGAAACATCAACCACATTGAAACGAGACGTCTGTCTGCGTTTGAGATGTGGTGCTATAGACGCATGGCTAAAGTTCACTGGTCAGAACACATCAGCAACGACAAAGTACTAAACATGGTTGGAGAGACAAGGCAATTCATGAAAAGAATTGCCCAACAGAGAACAACTTGGATATGCCTCAACATCCGGCACCCAGGCCTGCTTTTTACCATCGTCGAGGGAATGATTGATGGGGGCAACTGTAGAGGCCGCCCCAGAAACAACTATATAGGCCAGATAATCGATGACGTGCGCTATAGCAGAACAAAGAGATGAAGAGACTGGCGGATGATAGAGTTAAGTGGAAAGATCGAGTGTTTGGTGCAGACCAATCCTAGGATTGTGACCCAGAAGAAGAGAAGAACCATAGATTGATTACTTTCATACTGCCAATTGCAAACGTAGTTGTCTTAAATTAAAATAAATGTTAAAGAAAAGTACATCATCTACTGTGTAACAATAAAAATAGTTATTAAACAATAACTTTGCAATATGTGAAAAGAGTGCTTTGTACCCCTTGATGAATGCAAAATCCTTTTTTATCATTGATCAGGTTCAAACTAAAAAAATATGAATTGTAACGATCGAATTTTGACCTCTGCGCGGTCACTAGCTCTAATTAATCAGTCATTTTGCAAAATTGTTATATTCTTAAATTAATTATGACTTAAGTCAGCGGTTCCCAATTTTATTTGGCCATGGAACCCTAAATGATCATACTTTTTTTGGCGGAACCCTAGATCTGGCTATTTTGATAACTACATAAAGTGTTTACCTTGTATGTACATAGTTTGAATATTTTCATGTTAGACTGTATCAATAAATCAAAATCAAAACTGCTGCGCAGCGAAAATTTTTTAAGCTTTTATTGTTTGCACCAGTAAACCAAAAAAGAAAAATGCCGCGTAGCGAGAAAATTTCAGTCCTGTTGAGTTTGTATCAATAAATCAAAACGAAAAATGCCGCACAGCGAGAAAATTTTAGACTTTTAATGTTTGTCCCAAGAAATTAAAACTAAAATTGACGCACAGTGAGAAATTTTTTATTTTATCGTGTTAAATATTACCTGAAATTTTCTCACTGCGCAGCAATTTTCGTTATGATTTGTTGAGTCAGTCTTGTTTGGTTGTATAAATAAATGAGATGAGTCATGAGTGTGCTGTGCTGTGTGCTGTACAATGCACCGCTCGTCTCCACGTCCCGCACCGCCCGAACTTTTTATCGGGTAGACGCGACGGCGCGCGGTAACGAGTCTTCCACGAACGTTTTATGTTTTATTTTGATAATATTGTAAGCTTTTAATAGAATGATGTATGGATTGGATATTTTTTGTAATGTAAGTTTGATCTGTATCTATACATGTTAGCTTCAATTCGAATAAATAAAAAATAAAATTTCTCTCGGAAAGACCGCGAAACCCCTGTGACCCTTCCACGGAACCCCAGGGTTCCGCGGAACCATTTAGGAAACGCTGACTTAAGTAAAGTTTATTTATCTCATTATCTAACAAATGATAGTTTGAAGATCCGCCAAGCGACACCTAATAATGATCGTCTACTAAATTTTTGAATAATTCATAGATGTCGATCTTGTATAATTTAAACGACAAATATAAAATAGCGAACGTTTTGTATGTAAATATGCAAATATTGGCAATTATGCGATAATACTTAAATCAATATTCAACATGGATACCGGACCCACCCATACCTTAATTTATTCACATTTTAACTGACAGAACCAGAACTTTAATAACGTCTTTTTTAAAAAATATTTTTATTTTATTTATTTTACACTACTCTTCGGGCACCTAACATGTAGGTACATACTATGTCAAATATTAATTTAACACGCACTCAATAACAAGTTGCCACATTCTGGAGACTTATTATATTAATCGTCTAACAAACCCAGACTGAAAACACAATTGAAAACTGTGTCTCCACCGGGAATCGAACCCGGGACACTTGGATCAGCAATGAGATACCTAACCAACTGAGCCACGAAGGCCGACAATATTAATATTTTATAATGAGATTTCTCTGAAAATAAAACTTTATATTATTAAATCATGACCATGAATTGCTATCTCTTGATTGTCAAATAAAATCATTCTATTTTTAAAATAAGTCTATAGATAGACTGCCATCATAGATTTTTACTGGCATACGTATGCCTCAAAGATTCACATTTCCAAAAATTCTTTAAAAATAAGTACCTACCTGTTTTAATTTAAAAATATTTCAGGTCATTGACATTTTGATGGCATAAAAACGCGTTTTGGGATTATCCAATTTAGAAATCCACTCGAGAATGGAAACCTTAAGTATATAATCAAATACGCATCTTTAAAATTCACATATTAATAAATGGAGCAAAAAAAATAGGTACGTACCTATATTTAAAAAACATGTTTCATCTTCATGTCGTTCATTTGTAATATTTTATTTGATCTCCCCTATTTTTTATTCTTCTGTCACAATTATTAGCTCTTTTGTTTAAAAATTTTCAACCGGTATCATGTTGAAAAAACATAATGTGAATTTCATCTTTCATAAAGTAGTATTTAAGCAGCTGTTTTATTTTTGTGTTTTTTTTTATGAATTAGTAAATGAATTTTGTATTATATGCATAATTTTGTAATCAATAATTTGTAATAGATGGTTCGGTGGCTGAGCGGTTAGTGCGCTGGGCTAGTAATCCAGTGGTCATGAGTTCGAATCCTGCCTCGACCGATTTCGTTCACCTATCGCACAAGCATTTATGCTAAGTTTACGGAGTGTAGCGAGATGTGTATGAACATACTTGTTTAAAAGGACATATTCATTTTTATCAAAAGAAAAAAAAAGATATATTGATTTTTTTTATATATAGAAATATTGAGTTTTTACTGGTCCACTAAGAAAGCAATGCAACATTGACAAAATTTTTAACATCTCAATAGAGACGAAGTTATTATAGAAGAACCAGGAACTCAAGGCATCTGCAGGTCTTACGAACTGTCATCGGCTGGTTTACGTGTTCACTTAATGCGCTTGCGCAACGTTCACCAATTATGCCTTCTTTTTGAGTTCACTTATCAATGTAATTTTTAAATGTTCTATATATTTGAATAGTGTGTAACAATTCACCTGAAAATAAGGAACTATACTAATGCCTTCTCTGAAGTAACGAAGAAACCTTTTTTGTAACGCCATCTATTGATAAATAAGTTTATTTGTAAACAATGAAAGCGGTGACGGTGTCTCGCGCATATGTTACCCCTGAACTGCGCCAGAAATATTATCTCATTTTTGGCTTGTTTACCTACTTGTACAAATGTGTATGTAAATCGAATATTCTTTTTTAATTCGTCTTCGTCTCTATTGAGATGTTGAAAAAATGTTTGTCAATAAAAATATAAATTAAAATATCATTTGACTCCCAACAGGGAAAAAATTCAATGTTTGCGTATATGCAATTAAAAAAAATATAAGCTTTACAATGCAACATTGTTTGTTTCATAAATTGTGTAGACTGTATTACTATCTATCGACCAATAAATAAATATAGCGCTGATAGGTTTGCCATAGAAAATGGAAGATTTGTTCCCTTTGATTTCAATATTTACAATGCTCTCACATTCTGGACAGTTAAGTTTTTAGGATTTACAAAAAAAACATTCAACTAAATACTTTCAAACATTGTAGAATTTTTTTTTGTGAAGATCCAATGCATATTGATCCAATTTTTAAAATGTAAAAGTTCTGTTACCTGTATTGTGGAGAGTTTGATGCTAGTTACAATAATTCACTCATTGAAAGTAAATAATGACATCAAATATCTATTGTTGTGTAGAAACAAGTGTCAAATAGGGATCGACAGTCATATTGCAATGATGTCAAGTGATTCAATATGTCAATATTCCTATGACATTATGTCATATTGATATAACAATATTTTATGTATGAAAAACCATTATTGTGACTTAAAGTATAGACACGTAAGTCAAACAATAAAGCAATGACCTCAATTAAATCTTAAAACCACAAATAAAATGAAGATTTATTTGTTTTATCATGTTAAGAAATTTTATTAATTACCATGTAGAATATGAATACGTAATTATATATTGATTCTAATTGTATATACTTAATATTTAATTCAGCTATATAAACTCAAATATCATTCGCATATTATGATGACAATTACGTTATATTTTGAGCATGATTTCCTTGGTAAGTATGTATATTCACATCAATAAATGCAGAATATTTTATTATTTATCAAAGTTAATATTCAAATTCTTAGTTTTAAACATTCTGTTTCATTTAAATTCTTACTATTATTTAGTTTAGTTAACGATAAGATACTATAATTCAATTATATAGGAAATGTCATAAATATGTTATAGCTTCTTGGAGACTCATTTATTTACTCAAAATAATTATCAGATCAATGTGTACCTATAATATTTTAAATTATCTACTTAATATATCGAAATAAAATGAAGCAAACGCAACTATCACACTTCAATTATAATTTAATCGTTAGTAATAATTATGATGCTTTTGAAACTGTTTACTTAATGTATTTATTATCGACTAGCTTTTATGTCCCGCCGTTGGCCAAGAATGTAAAATTGTGAAAGAAAAAGCAATCGTTTTTATAATATTGTCACCCAATTATTTTGCAATATCAGACTATGAAAAGTGGTTTGAAATTTGATTGAGTTTAAGTATTGTAAAATGTTCAAGTGATGGCCACAACCCATTCTTTTTTATATATTGCTATAAAGTGTGAATGAAGTATAATATTTATACAATTTCTGCTCGCATGGACTATGCGTAATGGTTTTAAATATGACTGTTTATCAACGTTGTAAAGAGATTGGTTTGGCCACAACCCCCATTTTTAAATATTATCATCGAAAACAAATTGTAATGTGTACCTATTGAAAATTTAGTAATTTTGGATGTTGGGATGTGGTTAAAATTTGATTAAACAAACGTAGGTACTGAAAAGATCTAGTATTGGTCACATCCCATTCGTTTTTATATTTTCTCATCAAGTGTGCATTATATTTTTGCTCAATTTGACTGAAAGTCTTCATTAACGAAGAAGAAGAAGACTTGAACTATAGTAAATAGTTTTTAATTTGAATATAAATGTTGTGAAGAGTTCAGTAATGGCCACAACCCCCATTCTTTAAATATTAGGTGTTGAAAATTATTCAAAATAGGATGATATAAATGGTTTAAATTTAATTAAACAAAAGTATTGAAAAGATTCTAGTGCAGGTTATATCGTCACATCCCATATCCCATTCATTTCATATGTATTTTCATCAAGTGTGCATATCGTTAATAATATTTCTGCACAATAGACTATTAGACTTAAAACTAACCCAAAAGACTAAATAAAAAAGAGAAAAATAAGTATAAGACTATAAGAAATAGTTTGTATAAAAAACTATTCCAATGGTCTACATAAAATAAGTAAAAATACATATACCTAATAGAAGAATTAGACTATTGGAAATAGATTGTATAAAAGCTCACCCAAAGGTCTACAAAAAAGAAGAAGAAGAATATTTAGACTATTGGAAATAGTTTGTATAAATATTGACCAAAAGGTCTACATAAAAGAAAATGAATAAGACTATTGGAAATAGTTTGTATTAAAACTCTCCCAAAAGTCTACGTACTTAAATGAAGAAGAATAATAATTAGACTAAAGGAAATAATTTTTATAAAAAAATGACCCAAATGTATACATAAAAGAAGAAGAAGATGAATTAGACAATAGGAAATAGTTTGTATAAAAACTGCCCTAAAGGTCTACATAAAATTAAGAAGAAACAGAATTAGACTCCAGGACCCGCCGCTTCAGGCCCTTCAGTACCTCCCGTCCCTTTAATCCCTCATTACGTCCCTTCCCATCAGACCCTTCACTACCTTCCGTCCCTTCAGGCAGTTTTATACCTCCCGTCCCTTCAGGCCCTTTAGTGCATCCCTTCCCTTCATTACATCCCGTCCCATCAGTCGGTTAAGAAAAGTTTAAATCCAGAAACCATCCTGGAAGAACCGCGAAGAGATGAAAGAACATTCTTTTCCCAGGATGCTCTACTTAATAGGTAAAATGACTAAATACACGAAGAAGAAGAAAAAAGTTTAAACCCAGATACCTGCGAAGAGATGGAAGGACAGTTGGACCTTCTTCTCCCAGGATTCTCCAACTTCATAGGTAAAATGACCAAAAATACACGATGAAGAAGAAGAAGAAGAAATAAGTTTAAATCCAGATACCTGCGAAGAGATGGAAGGAAAATTGGACATTCTTCTCCCAGGGTAGTCCACCTTCAAAGGTAAAATGACCAAATAGACGATGAAGAAGAAGAAGAAAAAAGTTTAAATCCAGAAACCTGCGAAGAGATGGAAGGAAAATTGGACCTTCATCTCCCAGGATAGTTCATCTTCATAGGTAAGATGACCAAGTACACGTTGAAGAAAAAGAAGAAAAAAGTTTATATGCAGAACCCGTCCTGGAAGACCTGTGAAGAGATGGAGGGACAGTCGGACCTTCTTTTCCCAGGATACTCCCCCTTCATAGGTAAAACGACCAAATACACGAAGAAGAAGAAGAATAAGAAAAAAGTTTAAATCCAAAAACCATCCTGGGCATACGCTCGACAATTCACCAAAGTTTCATTATAATCGGACAAACGGTTGATAAATAAATAAATAAAATAATTTTCCTATAGGAAATCAGTATAGGTATATTATTGTTGATTTGTAAGTAAATAGTATTAGGTAGGTACCTACCTACAACAACCTTCTAAATAAATTCGATTCCTAACAAATTTTATTTGAATATCACATTCTTTCTGTAGCCATGGAAACGATTCGAACACGTAAGTAATATCGAATGGTTCGGATACATTTTTTGAATATGTAGGTACCTACATTGGTTTGTTCGATGCCATAAAAATGAAAATTGTCCGAAATATCAAATATTATATACAAATTATGCAATTTTATTATGCCCATATCTTTACTAATAATTAACAGACTTTTACAATATACGTCTTAAAACTTGCTGTAATGTCTTGTGTTTCATTTTATTATTTCATATTTATATTTATTTCAAAGGTTTATTATTTTCAAGAACATATTCATTCGGTAGGAAAATGAAATATTGTATGAAAAGATATTAAAATGGCGGCATTTATGTACAAAACGCTTACTTTAAAAATAAGTTAAACATTATAATTATACAAAATATTCACCATGTTTTTCACTTAAACGCTAAGTTATACTTGAAAGTAAATTTTTTTCGTGTAAATACGTACTTCTAACTTTTAAACTAACAGATATATGCGTGCAAAATGTACACTTTTTTGACAGATACGACTTGGAAAATTTTGTATGAAAAAAATAATTATTGAAATATTTTTAAAATTCAGCATTTTTATCGCATTATTTTTAGCGTGACACTGCATCAGGTATACAGGTACACGTTCGCACATAAATTAGATTTTTAGATGCTCTTGGTTTTTCAGTAGGCGTGAGACAAACACACACACACACACATACACACACACATACACTAACATTTTGATTGCTTTATTACTTTAGATTATTTTGACTCTATAATAAAATATCTCATTTGTTATAATACTTAGGCATCGTCCTAACTAAAAAAACGAATTTTTTTACTAAATGAGAAGTAAAAATTGAGCATGTTTAACGCATTTGTTTAAAAGTATTAATTGAGAATGTTTAACACATTTATTTAAAAGAAAAAATTGAACATGTTTAACAACACGAAGAAATGTTTTACACATTAAGCATGAAAAGTGAAAATTGAGCATGTTTTGCACATTTGTTCAAAATTTGTGCATGTTTTTCACATTTTTTTTAAATTTGAGCATGTTTAACACATTTGCTTAAACATGCTCATTTGTTATAATACTTAGGCATCGTCCTAACTAAAAAAACGGATTTTTTTACTAAATGAGAAGTAAAAATTGAGCATGTTTAACTCATTTGTTTAAAAGTATTAATTGAGAATGTTTAATACATTTGTTTAAAAGTAATAATTGAGAATGTTTAACACATTTATTTAAAAGAATTAATTGAACATGTTTAACAACACGAAGAAATGTTTTACACATTGAGCATGAAAAGTGAAAATTGAACATGTTTTGCACATTTGTTCAAAATTTGTGTATGTTTTTCACATTTTTTTTAAATTTGAGCATGTTTAACACATTTGTTTAAATGTAATAATTGGGAATGTTTAATACATTTGTTTAAAAGTAATAATTGGGAATGTTTTACACATTTATTTAAAAGAAAAATTTAAGCATGTTTAACAACATGAAGAAATGTTTTAAACATTGAGCATGAAAAGTGAAAATTGAGCATTTTTGCACATTTGTTTAAATTTTAAGCATGTTTTTTTGAATTTATAAAAATTTGAGCATGTTTAACACATTTGCATGTTCAACATATAATAAAAAACCTTCTCTGGACACTGTCCACCTAGAAAATAACCAAGGACATGGAGGGACAGAGATTTTATCATATCAAGAGACATAAATTATGTATCACAGATCATCAGATCCACACAAAAGATTAATCTAAAGATCCATTAAATAAAATAATTTACCCGAGAAGCGCTCCAGCGCCAAGTAGACCAGCTCCGAGAACTTTGCCCTTGATGAGAGCTCCACCGACGAGACCAGCCTTGACAAGAGCAGCCTTCTTCAGCAACAGCAGAGTTCGTTTATTTCTCGTCTGTGGTTCCAGACTGGCTTCACTTTCAACTGAACTCACCTGTAACAAAACCCGTAAACATATTGTACGTAAATCTCAAGTAATTTAAAAAAAATGTGTATTTCTAACCAACTTCAAAAACATGACAAGGTTATCAATGACGCGATTGTGTGTGTGTTCAGCGAAAATTATTTAATTCGTTCGATGATTTTCTTATTGAAAAAGGGTATCATTATCTTACGAGTGGTCCCTAATGAATTTGGCCTAGGTCTGATGATGAGATCCATAAAAAATCATCAATTCCGTAAATTTACGTGTTAAGCTATGATGCTTATATCTTACGTTTTATTTTACAATTATCCATATCTTACGTTTTATGTGTATGTTAGATTTTTAACGTATTCATTATTATTTTCCAAAAATATGTATTTTATGTAACAAACTAGTGCATGTGTCTTAACAAATGTCCCAGGAAATAAACAAATTAATGTTAATAAAATAATTAATTAATACCTACATTTTTTGTTTAATTTATACATAAGCTGAACTTTGCCTTAATTCAAAAATGTATTACCAAATTTTATTATATATAATATCAAAAGACATTCAAAATATTTTATTTTCAACTTGAAATTCAGACACGTGTTTTCATGCATTAAAAATAAATCAGGGTGGAAAGTCCCGTCAAACGGTGAATCAAAACCCTCATGAAAACCCATATCATGGATATAATGACCTTTTGAAGTTCAATAATATCTTAAGATGTTATAGAACTCCATAAGATAAATTTAATTCGGGTTTGATTCCCAGTGGAGCCACAGTTTTTAATTGTGTTTTCAGTCTGGATCTGTGAGACGATTAATATCGTAAGTTTCCAGAATGTGGCAACTTGTTATTGGGTGCGTGTTAAATTAATATTTGACATAGTACCTGTAAGTTGCCCGAGAAGTTATATAAAAATAATAAACTCCATAATATATTGCCCGAGAAGCAATATAAAAATAAAATAAAATATATCCATGTTTTGTGTTATCATGAGGATTTGGATTCCGTCGCTTGAACGGACTTGTACCCCAGTATTCCACTATTTTAATTTTTGTAAAAAATATACACAAATAATAAAATTGAAATAACGCTTTACAAAATAGGCATAATGTGAAGTACCGCCTTAGAATAGTGCTTCCACCTTTTTCTATTATCATCGGTTTCGAGTGTCCTTTTCACACGACCCGGTTGCCGGGTAGCCGGCAGTGAAGTGTATGGGCATGCATGCCGGTGCGTGTGAAAGCTACCATGCGTGCCCATACACTTCGCTGTCAATTACCCGGCGCCGGCTACCCGGCAAACCGGATCGTGTGAAAAGACACTAAGAGCCGGGTAATCGAAAATACAAGAAGCAAAATAACATCTCGTGCTGTTAGGTTTACCACCGACTCTGAATGTAATGCCTGTTTTGCTGTTGTGTTTTTTGAGATAATGCACACCTGTCGCTGGTATTGTGGGATATTTATTTATTTATTTATTTAATATTGCTTCTCGGGCAACTAACAGGTACTATGTCAAATATTAATTTAACACGCACCCAATAAAAAGTTGCCACATTCTGGAGACTTACGATATTAATCGTCTCACAGATCCAGACTGAAAACACAATTAAAAACTGTGTCTCCACCGGGAATCGAACCCGGGACCCTTGGCTCAGCAGTCAGAGTTCTAACAAACTGAGCCACGAAGGCCGACAATATTACTTTATGGTATGAATAAAAAATTGAGTCCAATAAAAATTGTATTTTGCGTAGTATGGGTACACTTGAACTAATGTGACCTTTATTTTATACTTATTTTTTTTAACATGCCTACGTAGGGGACACCATCTACTAGGAATTTGGTCCTTTTTACTCTTTACTCTGCGCACTACGTCGCATTGGGGAGGGTTTACAATCTGCTCAGGAAAATATTAATTCGGGTTTAATCGTTCCATAGTCGGACTGCTGTGTAAATAGAGAGTTTGAGAAGCTTGACTGGTTTGTGTAAATTAAAGGTTTACAGTGAACGGATGTTGAGATTGAGTAAAACTAGTGACTCTTTTGTGAATGGGTGGAAGAGAGACCAGGGATGCAAGTTTTTCTGAACATCTCCCGTGATAGTATCTATAGAACAAACTTAGAATACCGACCTTGCATCTAAGGTCTAGTGATGCAATCCTTCAGCCAATAATGGGTCGTCAATCAGACGTACAGCACGTCTTTGGACAGCGTCGAGGGTATTCAGTAGGTATTGAGGGGCGCCACTCCAGAGGTGACTACCAAATTCAATAATTGGGCGTATATGCGCTTTGTAGAAAATATCATTTTTTGTTCAATATCGTTTTTAAAATTGTCATACGGAATCATATTTATGTAAATATACGGAATCATTTTATAAATGAATATATACATAAATTGTTCTTGGCCTAAATTTGATAAACCTATATTATAAAATTAAATTATATTTATTATGCAAACAAATAAACGTTCATTCATATAATTTTGTTTTTATAACAAGAAAATATGGCGTATAAAACTATTAAAAAAACTGCTACGAACTTGGATGGGAAAATATTATTGCAGGTAATTAATTTTTATTTACAAAATAAATGAAAAAATCTATACTCTTCTGTCAAGGTAAAATAAGAAACCCTACATGACTTCATAATGAAGTATATTATCAAAGAAAGAATGTTACCTGTGGAGTCTGTGCTTCCTTCAGAGGATCTAAGCTTTCAGGTTGCTCTTGTGCCAGGCCCATGGCCACGAGCACAGCACACACTAAGAATACTTTCAACATTCTGCTTTTCTATCTGAAACAAATTAATGTAAATGAAAATCATGAGTTATGTATATAGTTCAGTTCCGAGGACGATTTAAAATTTTAATCAACATTTAAGTCATTAAAAACAAAATGTGTTAATCAGAATAAATTTTATAATACGCTTATGATATTATTTTAATTTCCTTATTTTATCCAAATTTATTTTATCCAATCTTCAGAAATGTTAAAAAAATGTATACCTTAAATAAATTAATCTTAAATTTCACTTACGCACCAATATTTTATAAAATATTGTTGCATTTTCAGAATTGAACCAATTGTTGGGTTAAAAGTATCAGTTTTAACAAGAAAATAGACGACTGTACCAATGGATATAGATGATTTAATACATCAAGCATACATATACACAAAATATAGTTCCTGTTGAGAATTTAGTGTAGAAAAAAATAAATTAATTACAAAAGGTATTAAATGTGTTTATTTCAAATATTTTTGATAACTTTGAAGTAAAAAAATACCAACTTAGTGTAAATTTAAAAGCGTAGGTATTATATACTCTTTGTTTAAAAGTATAAATTAAAAATATAATCCAAAATAATATAGCGATCCTAAAGAACTGTCAATAATCTGTGCTGTCAAACATTGAAGACTCCAGCTGGAGTGCTGAAGGCCGTTGATGACAGCGCGCCATTTTGCATGTTGTGTTGTGGTTGTGTTTGCAGAGTGATGAAATACGGTTAATTTAATATTTTTAATGATAATTTTTGACAATAGTACACGGTTAATAGTATACATAATTTAATTTCGCGTTACTTTAATTACGATGATCGTGTGAATGTGAAAAACTAAGGGCCTCCCGGCCAATCATCTCACTATCTCAAATTAGTTCTTGTAAATCACGTAAATATATTCGAAGTTTTAAGATGAATTTGTAATAAAAAACGTCATGGCTTTGCAGGTGTAGTGAAAAGAATGCGTATTGCGGGCGCAGTGAAATGTTGTTGTCCGTGTTTACTTTTTGACAATAATTCTGATGTATTTAATTCTGACTGACAAAAACAACTAAATCCAAAATGTAGGTATGATATATGATCCACCTGACCCCCCTTTCTTTCAGGTATTGTAATTGCAGCTTAACAGGATAATGATGATAAACACTGATCATGTATATGCATGAAAATAATATTTTTTCACCTCTGTCGAAATTTCACAAGTGTACTTACTGAATATTTTCTCCTTTTAAATACACATTTCCTTTCAAGAAAAAAATTGAGCCCGTCTAATATTTTAGGTCGCCAGCCGCCACTGGAGGTAGGTATAATGTTAAGTAAGTTTGTTTTGTTTTTTTTTAATAATATTTAGTAAGTGTATTTCTAATAGACAAACAAAATTTCTGATTACTACCATATAATCTGAGAACAAAATACAAATGTGACAGAGACAGACGAAATGTGAGCGAAATTAAATAGCGCGCGAACTTCGTGTCTATATATGTTCCATATTCAATAGTTAATTGCCTTGAATTGAACACGTATTAGCAGGAACAGTTTGCGTTGCTAAACCGTGTGCATTTGGAGGACACGTGCCTTGAATTCAACACGAGTTTTAAGTGCATTAATGCAACAAACTAGTGCATAATTCGAGGCAGTTCTTGCCTTCTAATCTACACGGAAAGGTAAATACGCATTTATTTTATTTTTATTTAAAATCCTTACATATTCAGGTACATAGCATATTAATATAACTTAAATATTTTAAAATATATGTAAGGATCCCACTAAGGCTGAGCCTGTATGTGGGAATTATATTCGAATAGGATACAGTAAAATCTATATAATATATAGGTATATATACAAATTTTTTTAATTTTTTTTATTATATACGCAGTTGCGTCAGCCACCAAGACTCAGATTCACCGTGGTATTCGATAGGGGCAAAAAATGAGAATTGTGTTTTCGAAACATGAAAAATCATGAGCCATTCCCAAAAGATCCACAACATTTAACATACATAGCTACAATAAGTATAGGTACGTAATAGTTTCCTCTATAGCAGCAGATCAGATATATTCGGAAAGTTCTCACCTTGCAGCCATTTTTTCATCTCTTTCCTAAAGGTATAAGGTTTGCTTTCTATATTTAGATTCGTTGGTAGAGTATTCGGGGTATTTCATTCGGGGTAGGAAAAAAATAACTGACATCCACATTATACTATATTGACAAAGATAGGTAGGTACACGTTTTGCATAGAAAACAAAATATCTTAAAATATTCAATATTTATATTCAAGTGTTTATTGGTTGGTATGTATTCTTTAACTATAGGTACACACTATCGCCATCGACAGTTGGATCTCATGAGTTACATACAACTTGTTTAAATGTAAGACCAATATATTACGTAAACTAACAATTGCGAAATATTTTCGTTGGATGAAGGGAATATGTACATGGTTATATAAATAAATATTTAATATACCTTCAAATGCAGGTACATTTAAGAATATCATTTTTTTCAAATTTAAGGTAAATATTGATTAACTATGTAAGTTGTGTAAAGGTACCTACTCCCATTGAAGTCTCCTCTAGTAACGCTCTCAATTCAAGATTTTTTAGGCACTTATTACCGTTTACCATTTATTTACCAACTGAATTACCAAATTGTTGTTAGAATAAACAACATGTCGATGACACCACTGACGAGTGAGGGCATTAACATGCAGACCACGATTATTCATGGTCTAACATTCATTACCTACTCGGAGAAATATTGTAGCCACATTGCTTCTAGATACTTAGGAAAATTTTACAAGATGTTTTATTGTTTTACTGTCAGAGGCATACAAATTGGTCATTCGCGCGATGATATACGAGGAAATAATAAAAAACATCGTTATTTGTCACCCGCTGAACTTCATGTCGGGAGATATATATACCTATGTATATTATATAAATATATATTTTCTGATGAATTATTAAGATTCAAGACTAAGTAACCCTGGGGGGGCACGTCTGGTGAACCGGCAGAATCAAAACCATCCATTTTTATCCAAATCATGGATATAATTATCATATTTATGGAGTTTTATACCTAATATCTTTAGATTATAGAACTCCATAAGATAATTATATCCATTGTATGGGTAAACATGGATGGTTTTGATTCCGCTGGTTGACCAAACTTGCCCCCCTAATGTGTGTTTGATTTAAAAGAAAACTAGTAGATACCTACTCGTAAAATATTGCGAGTAAAATGTTCGTACGATTGCAGAACATTGTCTAGCTATGCGTTGAGATCTCCATATAGTAAAAACATATATTTTCAATACCAAAATTTGTTTTTGTAATCTTTTGATCATAAAACAATTGAACATTATTTAATAATGTTGAATCGTTCGTAAGAATTCAATTTTTTTTTATACTTTCCACTAACAAAATATATATGTGCAAAGTATAATAATTCTTCGTCTCTATTGGAAAAGAGCATTCATATTAATTAAAATGTACCGTTTCATGACAGGAATTTGAAATATAACAAGTATGCCTTAATCTAAAATGATAAAATGTCAGTCTCATACATTGTTCTAAAATCTTTATGTCATTAGTTGTTATCAAGAAATCCTCTATTACATTTTGTTATACTTTTTCAGTACTTCACAGAAGTGGAATAGCTTACAGAAGGCGAAATTATTACGAATTCAAGACCAACATTTTTTTTTAATTGTTTTATTGTAACCACACTACATGATAGATCGATAAATACGATCCTTTTCAGGACCGCACAATGTATATATTATTTTGACAAAATGTAAAAATATTTTTCTTTGCCACTGAAACGAACAACGAAAAACTTATGCTAAATACATTCTTCTTCTTCTTTTCAGCCCCTTTCACTCCACTGCTAGATATAGGCCTCTTTCTGGGTTTTCCATTTCTCTCTATCCTGGGCACTCTACTTCCACCCATGTCCAACTAGTTCGACAATATCGTCAGTCCATCTCCTTTGTGGTCTCCCTACACTTCTTCTATTATGATAGGGTCTCCAATTCAGAATTCTGGGGGTCCATTTATTATTTTTCTGTCTTCCCACATGACCTGCCCATTGCCATTTTACCCTTCCCACTCTTTCTGCAATGTCTGTGACCTTTGACCGATTTTACTTTAGGCTTTACATAGTCTGATTCTAGACACTTCCCTGGCAGGTAGGTACGTGATTGTGGAAAATTAAAGATATTCTCTTCTTCTGCGTCACAATCCTAAGATTGGTCTGCACCAAACACTCGATCTTTCCACTTAACTTTATCGTCCGCCAGTCTCTTCATTTCTTTGTAGCTGCTACAGCGCACGTCACTGATTATCTGGTCTATATAGTTATTTCTGGGGCGACCTCTACAGTTACCCCCATCAATCATTCCTTCGACGATGGTAAAAAGCAGGCCTGGGTGCCGGATGTTGTGGCCTATCCAAGTTGTTCTCTGTTGGGCAATTCTTTTCATAATTGCCTTGTCTCTCCAACCCTACTTAATACCTCGTCGTTGCTGATAATTATTTTTTAAATATATATCAAGCCTTCATATGTTGGTAAATAAGAAGGCATGATATACTTACGGGGTATTTTTTTTAAACAGGGAACATAAGCTATTGTAATTTGCTTCCATTATACTCTTCCGATAAGGGCACTACGTTGTATTGGGGTGGGTTTGCAATCTGCTCGGGAGAATATTAATTCGAAAATATACTAACTTAGATGTACAGATTGTTCAAGGATTCAAAGTTTTGATTGATTGCACCTATAGACTCCGTTAGATCCAAACCTGTTGATACGCAAATGTCTTCATAGATGGGTGAGATATTCTCATTCGAAATAATTCTGCATTTTAATTTCTCAAAACATACCAAATACAAAAAAACATTTGTTAACAATAGAACTGAAATATTTATCTTATCAAAAATACAAAAATAACAACAGTATTTTGTAACAAAAATGAAACAATCGAAACGAGATTATGATTCATTGTAAGTAACTACATAGTTATATTTTGGTTAATTTGATCTGAACTACAAGCCGGTGTTAGCAAAACACAATTAAATTCATTGTTCACACAAAAATGATGAGTTCAATGCAATACAGCGGTCGCCAAACTTTAAGACTTCAATTTTAATTCTTGCAGTCCACTTATTTATTTATTTAATATTGCTTCTCGGGCAACTAACATGTACTTTGTCAAATATTAATTTAACACGCACCGGAGACTTACGATATTAATGTCTCACAGATCCAGACTGAAAACACAATTAAAAACTGTGTCTCCACCGGGAATCGAACCCGAGACCTTTGGCTCAGCAGTCAGATATCTAACCAACTGAGCCACGAAGGCCGACAATATGGGAGTATGGGATAGGACTACACAAATAATTTGCATTCTTCTCTGTAGACCAGTAAAATAATATCACGGACCACCATTTTGGCATCCGCCGATCTAATACTAAGTATCTAGTATATCTTATTTGATAAACTAGGTCACACACACGAGTAAGTCTTTGATTGCGTTAATATTTTGCTTTGTAAAATACTAGACACCATTTCATGATCAATGTTGCTATAGTCACTAATTACTAAGATATTATCGTGAAAAATTGATGGTTAAATGAATTGAAGGCGCCATATTAATGTTAGAATAATATGGTTAAAAATGAAAGTTATTAAATGAGGGTCATTATCTGAAAATAATACTGTAATAGTGAAGGATAATAATTATTTCTTGGTTAGAAATGTTCAGAATTATCGACTAAGAATTCGTCGCTGTTTTGATTTTTTTTTATATTTTTTCACATAATTCTAATAAGTTTTCAATGACGATTATAAGATCATAATAATTAAACAAGGACGATTTTTTTCTCAATAATCTATCAAAAAATCATATATAAATAGCTGATTTGACATTATAACGTAAACATTAAAAACAAAAAAGTTTTTTTTTGACAATTACATAAATCAAGGCAAATTTGTTTTCAGCTGGAAATCGCACCCAGAAATTGAACACGAAAGTCGACAATCTACAATGTTTAGTAGAAGAGAAGTTTGCATTGACCATGATCTACTAAGCCCGATTAATTAATGTATTTATTTGAAAATTGATTGATGCTATAAAAACTCAATCTAAAGATAACATACGATGTACAAAAAAAATCTGATTTTAAAAACCTTTTCATTTATTTTGAGATTGACTACAATTTTCACTGAAGTATAACATAAGTATATATGTTATATATTAAAATAAATACTCAATTTATTAAGATAACTGAGTTAGACCGAAAATCACCAATAAGACAAACGATTTTGACTGTAAACTTATACACATTATACACAATAATTGTAAAATTCACCAATAATTATCATTTTTATTGAGCCTACTTATCAATCATATTATTGGAAGATTTTGATATTCTTATTCCAGATATGTATTTGATAGTGTATTTAAATTAATATAAATGTATTTATTTAAAAAAATATATATATGTCCTTGTGAATTATTATAACAACTAATTGAAAAACATGAATCAAAGTTATTTTTTCATAAACCGTTAACATATTTTTTCAACGAACGATTGTTATACAAAAAAAACGATTTGAAAACTGTAACAATCATAAAAAAGCGGGAAAATCAATTTTGAAAGCGCTGTGAAAAATGGGAAATGATGAAAAATGTTTTAGGAAAGTATGAATTGAGAGAAGGTAGTTTTTAGAACTATAATAGGTATATGAAAAAAAATCCACCTACCTTGCCCCTAGCACTGTCACTATCTCACTATCACTACAAACTGTCGATGAAGATTCCCTCGACTTTTTATATGCCGACAGTTTTATCTTAGATCATTTCGCCAAAACTGACCGACGGGTGTCCCCCCGCTCGTCTCTAAACAGGGCCTCGTCCAAATATTCAATCGCCCCAGAAAGAAAATTTCATTATTTGTAAATTTCAAATCGACACAACTATATTTAATAAATTGTGTTGTGGCATACCATTGATTGTTCTACCTCTCACTTTCCTTTCCTTTTAAATTCCTTCAGTTCCTTATTCGTCCTAATCTTTGTTACTGTTTGCCATGAGTTTGTTGTTATTTTCAGTATTTCATAAAATTATACTTTTTATTCTCTTTATGTAAATGCTCATGCTTTGGACTTTTTTGGCTAAGTAACAGTGTTCATATATTGATTATAAAAACTGCTACTGTCTCGAATAAAATAAATAAGTAATTGAAGTAGTTACTAAATTTGTAAAATATGTGTAGTTTTGATTGCTGACAATTGCGAGCCAGTAAATCAATGGATATGTACGGATTGTTATTTTTTAATAATAATAATAAACACTTCCTTGCACCCTGCGCAAGTGGCGAGTTTATTGCCGTATGGCAATTTCTTCCAACTAACCAGTGTTTCCAGCCCAGAGAAGCAATGTTTGCGTGAGAAATGAATTTAAATAAATTTCTCCTCTGCTGGGAATCGAACCCAGGACGCCCGCACAGAAACCGAACGGCTTACCAACTGTGCCACGGCGGTCGGCACTTTTTTGTCATTTTTTGTTGTTTAATTGAGAATTAATAAATAAATTATACCTCGAAGATCAATTCAATTTGTTTGAACATTTGTATTTCAAAAATATTCTCGTAATACCCGTTGTCAATATTTTGAATATATATTTTGTTTATTTTATCTAAAATATATTCAGTATTATTTAATTATGGACATTTAAAAAAAATGTATATTGATGTTAAGGGGGGGACTGCTGCCAAGGTATCTATTTTTCAATTTAATATACCATCATTATTTCTTATCAAATCGTTTTGAAAAAAATAATTTAGATAGTTTAGGTATTCATAAAGAAAAATGTATCTTTACTTTTTGATAATGTTAAATTCTTGTCGAAAAATAATGGCATACCCCGATTTTCAACGAAGAGTTATGGCAGGAAACAGAGTGAATGGAGCACTGAGACCAATTATGTATGATCGCAACATATCAAAGGATGCCAAAGTTGCCATTCATAACGCCATCGTAGTGCCAACCCTGACGTATGCAAGTGAAACCTGGACATGGCAGAAGACGCATGAAAGTAGAATAAATGCAGTTGAAATGAGATCGTTAAGAAGGATTTGTAATATAACGATGTATGACCGGGTAAGAAACGAGGATATAAGGAAAGAATGTAAGATTAAGAAAGATGTCATTACTAGAATGAAAGTAAACACATTGAGATGGTTTGGTCACATGGGGAGAATGAATGAGGAGCGCCTGACGAAGGAAATATACAGAGCGGAAAGGAATGGAATGAGAGGTCGGGGACGCCCAAGAAAGGGATGGCACGACCATGTGAACGAAATTTTGAAAGACGGAAATGTTAGAAGTGTGAGCAATAGACGAACATGTATGAGACGATGCATGAATGTGGACGAGGCGAGGGATGCGTGCCAGGATAGAAAAATGTGGCGTTCGGTTCTCTCTGCCTACCCCGCAAGGGACATGGCGTGATGGTATGTATGTATGTATATATCTTATATTTTTAATAAAATATAAGGCGTAGATCAACATATTTTTTAAATTAAAGAAGACAAAAATATCTAGAAAAATACGATGTGACGTTGCATTAATGCTTCAGGTTTAGAAAATAAACCTAAAAAACATTTATTTTCCATTCAGCGCCATTGCGAAATATAAGTTTTTTTGGTATATTAACTTAACCTGATGCATTAATGCAACGTTACATCGTATTTTTCCAGATATTTTGATCTTCTTTAATTTATAAAAAAATATAATGCTCTATACCTTATAGATTTTTAGAAATTTAAGATAAATGTCAAAAATTGGGGTATGCTTATTATTTTCCTACAAGAATATATACAGAACATAATTAAAAAAATTAAGGTATATTTTTATTTATTAATATCCAAACTAATTAGATTATTTTTTTCAAAATGATTCGTTTTGTAGTAATGACGCAAATTCAAATTGAAAAAATAGGTACGTTGGCAGCAGTCCCCCCCTTAAAGTGATCACGTAAACCAGCGGATGACAGATCGTAAGCCCTGTAGCTGCCTTGATTTTCCGGTTCCCTCGGATTCCCCGGATATTGGGATGCGTGCCAGGATAGAAAAATGTGTGCGTTCGGTTTTCTCTGCCTACCCCGCGAGGGACATGGAGTGATGATATGTATGTTAAAAAATTGTCATAAAATAAATTTTATTTTTATAATAATTCTCGGGCAACTAACAGGTGCTATGTCAAATATTAATTTAACACTCACCCAATAAAAAGTTGCCACATTCTTGAGACTTGCGATATTAATCGTCTCACAGATCCAGACTGAAACACAATATTTAAAACTGTGCCTTCACCGGGATTCGAACCCGGGACCTTTGGTTCAGCAGTCAGATACCCAACCAACTGAGCCAAAAAGGCTCAAAACTTTTTTTTTTAATATATACTATGACTATATACTATGCTGACCGCCATGGCACAGTTGATAAGCCGTTTGGTTTGTGTGGGGGCGTTATGGGTTCGATCCCCAATAGACGAGTCAAGTACCTAACCAACTGAACAACGAAATAAGTTTACTGAGCCACTTAATTTATTTCACATATTGAAAAAAAATAATTGTCTATTTCACAAAATAATTATTTTTTACCATCGTCGAAGGAATGATCGATGGGGGTAACTGTAGAGGTCACCCCAGAAACAAAAAATAGGCCAGATAATCGGTGACGTACGCTGTAGCAGTTATAAAGAAATGAAGAGACTGCCAGACGATAGAGTCATGTGGAAAGACCGAGTGTTTGGCGCAGACAAATCCTAGGATTATGAGCCAGAAGAAGAAGAAGAGAAGATTTCACAAGTAATTCAAAAGTAATTTAAAATTCATTCGAACTTTAGATCCGTGTTTTCTTTTTGATTAATATCAAAAAAATACAGTAACAATGCGTCGTTCAAAGCACACATTTTGCGGTCTGTCATCTGATACCGGATCTGGAAACCTAATGTGGTTAACACAATATATGTACTATTATTACACGTGTTTTCTTCGCACCTTTTATATTAAAAATATTTTCAAATATACTCAAAAATTAATTCTATTAATTCGAAGGACTGGTCACCTCAAGTTACATGTGGGCAATAAAACCACCTTGAAATTTACATCTTTTATAAATTTCAATAATTCATATTAAATATTTTTCCGGAAAATATGTGAAATTGAAAAATATCGATACTCTAAATATATAGGTAAAATCAAACGAGATTTTATATTCTACGTGATTTTATTCCTTTTTATAATAGAACGATCGTTTTGTCTTATGATGAGCTTTTTTGTTGATAATATAAAAATAGTAAAACAAGTAGTAAAGCGAACTCCTGAGCCTATGTAATCCTTTGACATGTTAAGTATCTGGATGGGCGAATTATTCCCAATTGAAAGCTTGATCGGTGAGTTTGTTGCATTTTATTTTCATCTATTAAATAAATTAAAATTTACACAAATCACTCTTCTAAGGGTGAGTTGCATAGTATAATGAATTTTACAATTTACGCATCAATATGCTAATTCTTTTGAGGATGTGTATAGTAATAATAATTGAGTGCTCTTATTTGTAGCACTTTAATGTTATAAATATTAGTTTTGTTTAAATCGAGTAAGGTATGTACTTAATTGCTATGTCAAATTTAGAAAACAGTATTTTTACACAAAAAACAAAGAAAATACTTTTATTTTTTTATTTGTCGGTGGATTATACCATTATAAAAATAAATAAAACTATGTGGAATATCTAATCTTGTTTGGTTATTCTAATGTAATTATTTTATTTTTATTTTATTTTTATTTTATTTTATTTTACAAAAGACAGCACACAGTATAAGATACATGCATACAATTTTTAAAAGGAAGTAAGCAAAAATACAAATAAGACAGTAGGTACCTCTTATGTACTATACCTAATAACAATAAAAAAGTGTGAATTAGGGTGAATTATTTTATTATTTATAAAATTCTAAAATCTGAATTGCCGTCTCAATCCTTTAAATCAAAAAAATCAGATACTATAAATATGAAATAATTTTACGACGAATATCTGATATAGAGCATTGTATTTTATGACAATTTAGGATGACGTCATTCGTAAAACGTGAATACAGCGAGACTTGCACGAATCCAGCATCAAGACCAGGACACAACCGATTTTGCAAAACTAAGACCACACCTCCCGAATGGAAGACCAGGGACTAAGACCGGAATGCATGGTCTTGCATAATTTGTTCATCACTACTCGTGTATTAACAACTACCACTTTATATTAAGAAATTTTCTTACGAACTCAAACATTCAATTAAAGATGCTTTATTTTATATTTACATAATGAACTTGACTTAGCAGGTGTTAAAATTGGCATTCACTTAACCAATTATACATCCATGTTAGTACACGCATAAAATAACACATTAACAGGAGGATATTCAGGAGGAAAAGATAATGTTATTGGATATCTGCAGCTAATAAAAATATTACTAATTATGGTTAAAAATTTTTTTTTTTTTGTCTTTAAATTAATATGTGTGGCTGTTTTTCTTCAAAGGATTTTGAAAAACTAGTTGTTTGTAACACATCAGATCCAACTATCGATGGCGAAAGAATGTATAGTTGAAGGATACATACCAAATTATAAACCCTTAATTCCAAATTATTCAATATTTTGAGTATTTCTGTTTCGGCGTTTTTCGACATTTTTAAGAAAATTTGGTTATATAGGCAGTTAAACACATAAATTAATCATACCAATTTTTTCTTTATAAAACAGTCTGAAAAAAACAAGTAATTTTTTTATATAAACATATAAAGGAGATATTATATTTGTCTATATTTATGCAAATTTTTAGCATTCTAGCTTTTATGGTTTTTGAGATATATGGAAAATGATATAAAAATTCATATGTTGATAACCCCTGACTGGAACAAATGTTAAAAATTCTAAGTATAAAGGTTTTATCGGCCTAAAACTGTCTATATTTTCTAAAACATAGGATCTGTGCATTAAGCGGATCAAAAGTTTTAAGGAGGGGACGGACACACACAGACGCACTAAATATTCTACACCGAATTTAGTGTAAATCCAAATACATAACATATATGCTTCGATGCCTCGAAGTTGATTTTTTTACATCAAAGTTGAAAAAATCATTAAAAATATAGACCTGGCCATACAAATCTCGCGGATCTTGGATTGAAACTTTGTTGAATTGTAAAGAGAAATAAAATCTCTTGAAAAAACTACAGTTGGAATACGACTTGTTCTTCGATTGCATCATTCAAAATATTTGATAAATTTGTTAAATTCTTTAACAACTATAGTAAATGTAAAAATAATAATTCCATTTTATATGTTATTTTATATGTTTTTGGTTTGTATTCACACTTAATTTTCCTGGAATGATTTCTATTTCAGTGGAAAAAAATGCCAATTGATTTAGTTAGTTTTTTCTAACAACAAAATGATGTGTTAATATATTGATTATTAACAAGGGACTTTGTAAAGTAATCAAACATAATTGATTTCACTATTTCGAGTTATAAAGTTCAATTCATCCATTCATTGAAATAAACATCTTGAGATACGCAAATGATAAGGTGTTCAAGGTCGGTATATTCATTGATAAACATTCATCCATTATTGAAGATTGTGCTATGAATGAATAAGTCCCTTTTACTGGACAGGTATTGTAAAAAATATTGAATAATTGAAAGCGAAATAAAAAAAAATATATTATCAAAGTTTTAGTAATATGAACAACATATTTTTAACAAGTAATACGAATCGATGTATAAATTGAATAACTTTTCGATTATTATTTAACACGGCATCACCAAATGTAGTCAATAATATTTTGAATAATGCGTGTATTCAGCTCATTAATAAAAATATATTAAATCAGTTTATAGACAGATTACAAAACCTTCTAAAATGACATGATTTCGTAATATCACATATAACCAGGGCCGGTCACAGACTTTGTTTATTGAACTTACAGTAAGAGTAGTCCATTTTAAGATAATTTAACCTTTTTTTATTATACTACATATTTCGATTTCATATTTAAAAAAAATATCTTTTACCTGTAAACATCCGTGTAGGTTACAAAATAATAGATTATTGCAGTAATACAATAATTTTCTAGTAAAAATACATTCAGGTATAGCTTTTTCAGAAAAAATTGTAGGTGCACTAGCTAAACTTCTCTTTTTCTTAGGCTTGTCCTACTTTAGATAGGGTCGGCTCTCTTAATCCTTCGACGCCAGGATGATCTGTCCTGTAATGTCGGGGCTGGTATTTGGGCTTTCTCCATGAGCTTACTCATACTACCCCATCACGTGGATAGTGGACGTCCTTTTCCTTTCCTGTTTTCTGGGAGTGCTAGAGCAGTTTGCTCGACATGATCATTTTACCTTCTCTTAACATATCCATTTACTCTAGGCTACGTTTACCCTATTGGAGACGTCAGCATTCACATTGGCATCCGCTTAGAGAACCGACCCTAAGTACTTGAAGTTTGTCACCTTGGGTACGACAGTGCCATCTGGGATGCACACTATCGCTGCGCCTCATATTCCACTGTAGTTGCATTCTATCAAATCAGTCTTTGTCCTGCTAATGAGCAGTCCAAATCTCTCGAGTGCTTTAGTCCATTTTGATGGGGCCCCTTGCAGTTGACATGCGCTATTTGCTATCAGCACGATGAGATAATCCATCACCATGTTGAATAAAAGCGGGCTAAGTGCCGATCCCTGATGTACCCCAATGTTGACCTCGATCCTAAATATATTATTATCTAAATTGTACAGCACAAATCCGCCTCCATTGGTGGCTGTGCCTTATTAAACTAGTGCGGATATTGTTGTACATTGTACATGTCTTACAAAAGGTGCTTCTCATAGCCTACCATACTAATCTTCAATATTTTTTTAATATTTTCTTATTTAGTATCACCTTGATGTAGATATCTATAAATGTACAACATAATACAATAATGAAAACCTGCTGTTATTATTGTGCACCTACTGTCATGTCCCATGATAGGAGCAACATGCACGCACCAAGACACAGTGATAGCAAACACTAATGGAATCCGAGTGGTCGAATATTGGGGGCTACGAATATGATGGTGTTCCGGACAAGGAAAGTAAGTAAGTAAAACCTGTTATTGTTTCTCAGATAACTTACATGTACAATTTCAAATATGAACTTGATATGCGCACCCAACAAATTTAACTGAATTTATTTCGCTATATTCTGGAGACATTTTATCTGCCAAATATTTGATATTATATCAAACTGACCTAGGTATCATTGTATCCGTAGATTTAAAATGGGAGGATCATATTATTACATAAGATTGTTAAGAAAGCAAACTCCCTTATTTAATTCATCAGAAAAGCTTTCCAGAACATTATACCAGACTTATTGTTAAAAATATATAAAGCATTTGTTAGACCATTGTTGGAATATGGTTTCCAGATATGGAGTCCCTATTTTTCCAAGGTTGAGGTTACTTGAGTGGGTCCAAAGACGTTTTACAAAAAATCCATGGACACTTCGCAACTTACCATAAGAGGAAAGACTTCTTAAAACTGTCAAAACTGGAAAGCCGAAGAGAACGTGGAGATCTTATTGAAACATTCAAAATATTATCAGGCCATTATGACTGTGTAAACATGAAAAATCTTTTTCAATATAGTCATAACACTAATTTGCGTGGTCTTAGTTTAAAACTTATGAAGAGTAGGTCTCAACAAACATTTTCTTTCAAATAGAGTAGTGAATACTTGGAATAAACTGCCCCAAAATATTATGGATGCTGAAAATGGTAATATTTTCAAGAATAGTCTGGACTTTTTTTGGACACCGCAAAATAGTTACAACCAAATAATAAAATTCTACAGTGCACATAGGCACATCAGCCTTGGCTGTCTGCCTATAAATAAATAATAATAATAATTTATTTATATGTTAAACCTTATATAGGTATCTTGAAATTTATTTTGTATACCTAATAAACTGTTGAAAAACTAAAAATATTCCTATAGCCAGCCCCGTCTAACGCATTGCAGGTGGACAAAGCGCACGCATGTCTATTCTTCGATCGTCTCTCTTAATATTATGCCTAATATATTTGGACGATATAGGTATTTTTTGTAATAACGATGTCCATGAGAAATGTTGGTATTGTATATCACGTTGGCATTTGGTCATCTACCTACAACATCAGTCATGAGCAAGTTCAGCGAAGCCTCCAAGGTCTTCAGATGGCGCAACAATTTTCGAGGTCCATCAACATACAACAAACTTCTATTACCACCATATAATAATAAGTACGTACATAGTATATTCACTTTCCATCTTGAATCATTGCATGTTTGCGGTTAATTGACCTCTGATTAGATTTCAAAAACGTAAATTGGATTAAAACATTTTGGGCGAATGGATAAAATAATACTCAAGTAGATAATTACAGTTTTATTGACTCGCCACAAGGAAAAAAATCCAATGTTTGCGTATATCCAACTTAAAAATATTCATCTTCGTACTTTGCTGCTAATTCTTAGTGCCACATTTAAACTATTATAATTAAACAAACTTATATAAGTATAAGTTTTTCCGGACGAAGGAGCGTTTACGTCTCCGAAACTAGTTTACATAAAAATACTAAACGTGGTTAGAAACTAAGATATTTTATTTAATTTAATTATTTTAATTAAATATTCGATTTACATATAAATTAGTACAAACAAGTTAGTAAACAAGCCAAAAATGAACTTGTAATTCTGGCGCAGTTTAGGGAAGGAAGGGAACTGTTGCTTTCATTGTCTACAAAAAAAAACTATTTCTTAATACATGGCGTTTTATTTGGTATGATGGTATTTCAAATGATCAGTTTCTCATTATTAAAATATATAGAACTTTCAAAATTGCATTGATAAGGGAACTTAATAAGAAAACATAATTGGTGAACGTTGCGCAAGCGCATAAAGTAATAACGTAAATCAGCCGATGACAGATCGTTAGCCCTGTAGTTGCCTTGACTTCATGGTTCTCGTATGATATTCCAACTTCGTCTCTATTGAAATGTTTTTTTTTTATATTGCTTCTCGGGCAACCAACAGGTACTATGTCAAATATTAATTTAAAACGCACCCAATAACAAGTTGCCACATTCTGGAGACTTGCGATATTAATCGTCTCACAGATCCAGACTGAAAACACAATTAAAAACTGTGTCTACACCGGGAATCGAACCCGGGACCTTTGGATCAGCAGTCAGATACCAAATCAACTGAGCCACGAAGGCCGACGTGTTAAAAAAATGTCAAAAAATTAGAGATTTACAAAATAAAATTATTGATTAAGGTTTCATCATCATTACATATATTCAGTCCGTGTTTGCCGACTGCAGGACATATTAGGCCACCCATCTCCTACTCTTCTCCTCCCGTTCCTTCTTTTGATGTCGTCCATTCATCTGTTAGGTGGAGTCCTTGTGGTCTCTTTTTGTCGCCTCTCAGTCTCCACTCTACGAGTCTTTTCGTCCATGTTTTCGTCTTTCATAATATTTGCTATGCTAAAAATTTCCTGCCCATCTCCACCTATGCATTGCTATTCTCTAAACCACATCGGAAAAATTGGTCTGACTGCGTTCATTCCTCTTTCTGTCTTCTAGTTTCATGGCCAAAATTATCCTTTCCATTTTTCTTTCTGCTATTCGCAGGTTCCACGAGGATTTATTTACCTTTATAGGACGATTGTTTTGGGTGATTGGGCCCTGATCAACCGATAACTACATAGAAATACAGTTTTTGTTCAGTTGGAAAATTAAGAAATAATTTTATGAATAGCAGACCAAAGAAAGTTAATGAAGATAGTATACTATGGCGTTTGGATTTCTCTGCCTATTCCAACATGAACATGGCGTGTTGATATGTTTGTATAAATTATTAATTTAATTTATCCAAAAATTAGTCTATGATTGCATGTTACCATATATCATAAATATTATTTGAATACCTATACCTACTCAGCATTACGTCAATAACTCACATATGACAGCAGTATCCACTAGAGGTCGTTCGATGATATTTCCGCACTAACTTGTATCATTTTTATTAGCAGAATACATTTAACATTTGTCAAACGTGACTTTATTATTGGAAAATAGGATAGACTCATAGTAATAGGTTGTTCGGATAGTCATTAAGCTTTTTTTTCTAAACATAGTGCTCATCATTAGATAAATATAAATGGTGGACCAAAAGTGATGGTCCAAACTAAAAGGAGTAATAGGAGATAATATTTATGATTGATTTTAATACTTCATAGGGGTCTGCAATTGACGGTTTAAAAGTCATTATTTTTTTTTTGTTTTCGTAAAAATCTTATAATCATAAAAAAATATCCACAAGGAATTTTGAAGATTTTGAAGAAATGCACCTTTCCAACGGAACATTTCATTAAAAAACTATATGAAATGTACATACTAAGACATGTAGGTAGTGTATTTTTAATAATAAAATTATTTTTCATCTCAATGTTGACATAAACCAACATCATTATCATCTTCAGTATTACAACATTTGGCGGGTCTTAGCTATCTGCAAGAAACTTCGCCGACCTGCTGTCACTGGCTGCCACTTTCCAGTTTATCTGGCCCAGCAAACGACAATCTATCACGACACCATCCAACCAGCGCAGTTTTGGCACGCCGACACTTATATGTCCCACTGGATCTATATATTTTTGTTTAAGGCAATTCACCCTGTAAAGAGTGCTATGTGGATCTATATATTCTCATTATATAAAACATATATACTCTTTTATGATTTTCGCTAAACATCTTGAACGAGCTTCCGGTTGCGCAGAGCGCAAATTTGTGTCTTTTTGATTCGTTGGTTTACGTGCAAATCGCCCCCCTTCTCGACTAAAAGTTCAAGATGTTCGACTACAACTGTAACACGAATAACACATTATTTTCACAATCTTTTCTTTTCTTGTCAACAATCCAGTTTCAATTGTCGTCTTTCATTTTCACAAAAAAAATCCAAATGACTTTCTGAACAACCTTATTATTTATACACAAAAAAATAACATATTTTGAACCGTCAATTTCCAAACTCCAACGTAGAAGTCAAATTAATCGTTAATTATTTTCTATTTACATAAAAAATAAAAAGATGTTTTGATTCTACATACAACATATTTTTTAAATTATTTAACGTCGATAGCTAGTGTTTATGTTCCCATTAGCATTATTCTTATACCCTGTTGCAAATACTGACCAACCAAAAATATTTTTAGCTCCACCCTCCACCAACATATTCAATCCCAACAGAAACATTAGCCATATAGCCTAGACCAGCCATGGACAAAGTACGGCCCGCGACATGGTTTCTAATAACCCCTAAAATTACACCTAGAAGAGGACAAAATTTAGCTACCGTTTAGCTTCACATAAGCCATACTCTTCTAAAGAATAATCAATTTTGGTAACTTTTTTCTAACAATATATACAAGTACCTATGATCTATATAAGTTGTGTGTGATGCAACAATCAAAAATTAAGTTTATCACTTATAAAAATCTGTTTTGTTCATTTTTTTAGCCCGCCAAGATAATTTTTTAGTCTATATGGCCCTCACCTTAAAAAGTTTGCCCATCACTGGCAATGACAATGCCCTGATGGGCGTAATAGCTATCGACGTTAAATAATTTAAATATAAGTAGGTATTGTACATAAAATCAAAAAACATAGGTTTTATTTTTATTGAAGTGTATTATATATTTTTGTAATGTATGTGTATATTTTTATATATAAAATATTTTATATATATGTATATGTAAAAAAGGGCAACCCACAAAAATAAAAAAAAAAATCTACATGATAAATAAGTATAGGTAACATAAGTCATTCTATAACTTAAGCCCATCAGCCCATCTTTGATTTCATTTTACATGTATTCAGTAATAAAACAATGAAGTATTCCTGTCTTATGTAGCTCCTGAAATGGGGTCTGGACATACAGGATACATCCACGGACCTGATACTTTCCAAATTAGTATATGTGGAAAAGCATCGTTACAGTGGGAAAGTCTTAGCGGCGCGGCGTTAGTACTTTTTTTTTCTAAAAAGAACGTCGAGGTCTTCTTTATTCGTCTGTTTTGTATGTTGAAGTTAATAAATCTCAGAAGTTCTGTTCAGTCAGTCTTGAAGTTTATTATGTCATAAAGGTACATTAAGTCTGAGGTCCTTCGTCATGTCTGTAAAGTTTCCAATACATTTTTGTAGTTTTACCAAATTCGTACTTCACGTGCCTCAAAAATATGCGTTGAATTCGTTCTAAACTGTTAATATAAATATTATATTGTGGATTCCAGATGACTGACGCGTGCTCTTATTGACTTCTAACAATTGTTTTATTGGTAAGCTAAATGTTTTCACTTCAGTAAATGGTTTGCATACTGTCATGTTATATTTCATGCCAACTTCCTCGCGATATTGTGCGTGGATCGCCTTGCAAAAAAATGGCAACATTTTATTAATCTTTATTTCACATGAGAGCTAGGGTAGTGGTTAGCTAATAATATATCCTTAAACAGGTGATAGTGTTTTAAAAACCTTGCACTAATAGATAAAAAGACTTTGGAGTAAATTTAAGTAAGAATTTAAATAAATAAATTTTGCACTGTGAGTGAAAATTTGACTTTGTATAGTGAGAAACTTGTTCATAATATACATATTTTGTTATTTTAGATTAGTTTATATAGTTATTTCTTTTACCTGAAGTAAAATGTCAGAATTAATGTTATATTTCATTGAATACTGAAGTATCATGTAACATTCATGTTTCCTTTTTGTATACTGATAAGATTGATATTACTATTTGACATTTGATGAAATCGGTAGAGAACTTTCCCAAGAAAGCCATCATATAGGTTCCTATGGTACTGTAAGAACTACCCATATTGTTTGTTTGGACAAATACTTTGTGTTAGCCATTCATGTCAGGCCATATATGGGAATAAGTGTATTTTGAGCTTCCTTGAAAAACTTCCCTTATGTAATAATTGAAATCATAAAATGTTTTTTTTTCCAATTAGAAAATAAGTTGTCGAGTTAAGTGCTCTTGTTAAGATTAATATTTCTATTTGAATATTATGTTTAATCTTAGGTCGTGGGTGACCAAAATTTTATTAGTAAGATTCAGTTTAATTTTATCATGTTGTTTGTGTTGCGTTCAAAGACAAGATACACATTTTTTTACGTTATCTATCTTTTGTAAGTCTGTTTCAGGTTATCCCATTTCCCTCCTCGTTTAAAATAGAACATGATCTTTTAAAATAGTCATTTAATTTTGGTACTAGATGTTTACGCCTGGCCCAGCTAAGGGTTTATTTACTTATTGTGTGTAGGGAGGGGTGTGCAATGACAGGCATCAGAACTTTAAGCTCTGATGAGAGCTTAAAGTTTGGTTAGATCGGGGGTATTGTCATGTTATATTTCATGCCAACTTCCTCGCGAGATTGTGCGTGGATCGCCTTGCAAAAAATGGCAACATTTCAGGGTGATTTACTTAACAGTTTCGCGGGGTTATGAAATTATGACATTGGCCACACCGCTCGATCACGTGGGCTCATCGATATTGTACGTCTGACGTTCCTTCTTTTCGCAACGAGGCCGCACACCACGATGGCGGCTTTCGTTTTCATTAGAAAAAAACCTTCGCATTAATGGCGTCTGAGGCCATTTTTATTTTTTAACTTTAAGGATATAAAGAGGGGCCCGTACCAACCCCTTTTTTTATATATATCCGTTTTAATGTATTAAGTTTCGCTAATTATGGTTTAAATACTCAATTTAAGGATACGAGTAGACCCAATACATTCTCTAACATGGTAATATGACCATGAATGCCATGTTAAATATCAGATCAAATATATTATTTCACTATCGTTTCAATATGACATAGTGACGAAGAATAAAATTTCATCAAATCATCATCTTTAAAGTCAAATATTACACTGGGATGGATTTCTATCTGCCTCTCATCGCTTCCCTTATGGCGGCTATACTGGATTCTTGAAGATTTCATTGTATAATTTAAAAATATGTAATGTTTTAATGATCTACATAATACCATGCTTCACATGACGATATTTTAAGGTTAAATTTTAAATACCAATTTGTTGAGTATAATTTTTGAGAATGGGTTCATTGTATTGTAAATTGGCCCATACGTTAGTACACAAATTTGTGATTGTCTGTATATATTCGTCAATCTTAGAATTAGATCTTAAATGATTTTTTTTGTAAAAGGTTAACTTATTAAGTATCCAAATAATAATTAATGGTCTGGTTAAAATAAAATTTATTATTGTATCTCCTGGTTTTCAATTTCTCTCTCTCACCCAGTGCATGCATCGATCAGACATTATTCTAACTTCATTTTAGTTAAAAATGATCATTCGATGACTTAAATGTTTTATTTCTATATTTTTCTTGGCTCCTAGTGACCTCCCAAATAGAAAGAGTATCGTATCCCTGATGTCTCATGTGAACTACTGGTTAGTTGGTGGCTGTGGTTCGATTCCCGTCACAAGGCGAAGCCCCAGGCTTCGCCCCACGGATTCACACCGTAGCAATACTCTCATCAGGAATCCCAACATTTTATAAGATTTGAGGGTAATTGTGCCAAAGTGTTTTACAAATAATATTTTACTGTCCAGTTGTATGCTTAAAATTGTAACTCGGGTAATGTGTTAAATAGATTCATTAATTCACTTTACAAACATATGTTAAAATCATACAAATTACAGAATACAGCAGTGAAGAATAATTACGAAGAAATAGAATTTTTGTAATAAGCAATATGCTTATATCGTTTGTGCAATGTAAATTTGAAATGTTGATATGATTATAAACCATTGAATCACCAAATGGAGGCATTGTGAATCATGTGTAGGCGATTTACATTTCTAAGATTAAGATCAAAGAATAAATTATAGTATCATTGGTAGGAGAATACTCTTCGAAAACTTTAATGACAGATTATATTATATAAATAATCGTACAAACCTTCAATACTCCATGTCAGGATCGGGAAAACTTTTGGGAAAGACATAATTAAAAGTCAAAATTGTGAAATTTCACAAATTAATATTATATTTTTCATTATTTCACGTATAATTTGTTTAGTTTTAAAATAATACGAGTTTACTTTCCAGTTGTAATGGAATTCTATCAAATGAATAATCGGCAATCATTTTTCATCTATGCCCCTTTTTTGGGCTCTTTTTATCACTAATAATACGCTCTATGTTTATATAAAAATGAAATGACTTTCCGAACAACCTGAATTTTATACAATTAAATCTTACGTATAGTAAAATAAAAATTCATCGTGATGGGTATTGGGAAATGCCCATTCGACCATGAACGACAATATTATTAATAATAAATCCACGTAGGTAGTGTAGAAGCAATGATCTTATGATTTACACAAAATGTATGAATACTGGTAGAAAACTTGTGAATTGGTCAATAAATCATCCGTGATAGTATGTTAATACACATATAGTTAATTTAGGTACTTGGGTAGATAGCGAATTAACTATTTACTTATTTACTGTCTTAAAATGTCAATACAAGTTAATGAAATAAAATCTTACACAATTAATTAATATTTTTAGGGGGCATTATTTTTTATTTTTTAAAGAATTAATATTTCCTTGGAACAAGAATAAATATATCACTATACATTCCCTTAACTAAATATAAATGCTTGTACTATAGGTGAACGAAATCGGCCGTGACAGGATTCAAATCCAATTAGAAATAAAATTTCCCAAATATGTTAATCAGTGTATTTCTAAAAAAAATTCAACATTTCTTTACTGAACAAGCGTTTCACAATTTTGAAATTCAGCAGAAATTCTCCCCTAAATAATATTAAATATATCATTTTTTATTTACATTAAACATTTTGTACACATAACATAATAAGTGCACAATATGTCCTATTCCGATTCGTCTAAATTTATCCGTCTGAATTTTAGTAGGTATATGAGAAATGACAAATATTTTATTATGACACTTGACGACTCTTCAATGCCATTTTATAAAATTGGTGTGCCTTTTTAGCAATTTGAAAATAAAAAATATCAAATATTTCTTGAACTTGGGACCTGGGTTTGTCACTTTGGAGTATTTGATTTAAAAAAAATGAGAAGTACTGATCAGATATCCTTCAAAATCTAATGGGGTCTAAGCGAGTATTAGATATATAACTTTGCAAAATTAAAGAATTGAATTGGTGTTTTGTTTATAATCGATAAAATATAATAAACACGCCGCGCCGTACATAGCACATACTACACAACACACACACAGATATATTGTGATGAAACTTTCATAATACAATCTCAACATAATACTAGTTTGATTATCTGCTTAAAAAAATATAACCTTTATAAAAAAACTCTTCTTGGGGTAACGAGGAATAAAAAAATTACTAATTTTAGAAGATATTGTAAAATCGTAAGACCTTGCAAAGATAGTTAATAATATGTTTGTGTAACCAAGTTTCTAGGTGTGTATATATTATTCTATAAAAATCATTTGCATTAAACATCCTGTTCCTAAGATACCTTCAGACAATGCCAATGGAAAAAAATCTTAATCTCGATATACAACATTTACGATAAACATAAAAAAATCACAGATATGCTCATGTAGGTAAATTGATAAATGTATATCTTCCTACCCACATATTTAACAAGTATTTTAACTTTCCACTAATATGAAATTGTGGAGAGTTATGATTTAAGAATTTATTCTTTACATTTTTGTATGTTGTACATTTATTTCTCAACGGTATAATATTGTGCCATCTGTACTCGTACAACCTAAATTATTTAATAGAGTTTCAATTGTAAAATGAATATTGGCATCACCATCATCACAGGCGCTACAGTCACAAAAATGGTTTCCATGTATTTGCCAAAAAACAAGTGCATTTAATTTAGTCAAATTCATTTTATATTTTATGTATTATAATGGGTTTGTCAATGTTAGGTCTCTCTAAATAATATGGCTGCATTCATATAGAGCTCACATTGCTACTGCTACTTTTAATTGATTTTTTTTTCTAAAAAAAATGAATATGTCCTCGTCCTCGTCAACGAAATCGGTCGAGGCAGGATTCGAACTCGCAACCACTGGATTACTAGACCATCGCGCTAATAGCTCTGCCATTGACCCATCTAGATGATATAGATGATTATTATGATTATTTTTTTAAATTACCACAAAAGCTTCAACTTGTTCGTTATCTTATCGAATATAAATTGCTGGACGCTCCAGGAGCTGACGTCTCAGCTCACCAGGCAAACAATTTACTTATAACGAGATTTGTAGGTACTAGGATTCTACGAGCAACCACACATGTATGGGCATCTTTAAAATCCTTATTTGAACTCCTACAATACGTATGATTATGTAATAGAAACAAAAATGAAATCAAAAGTAAATTTACACTGTAAATAAGACAAAACTAGCGATATTCAGCCTAAATGTTATATCTTACGAATGTAGGAGGGGCAAGTTCAAGGTTGAAGTTGAAATTCTCATTTTACGATAATTTGCATACATTATTTTACTATTATAATATTTGTTGAACGTGTTCACATCTCGAGGCGGTTCAATTTCATCACGATGCGAAAATTAAAAAAGCAAATTTTTCGAGTTGCCACTTGATAGAGTGTCACTTCGATTTGGTGACCACAGAAGTGGAACACAAAAGAAATAACTTATTTAATATCACGGTCAATTAATTGATACATCACTAGTTGCATGTAACACATGAGATTCAACTGTCAATGGCGATTGTATGTGTATAGTGTAATAATACTTAAAAATCCATGTACATATGTGATCCATGTAATAAAAATAAATAAAAGTACCAAACTATAAAACCTTAAATCCAAAGAATTGATTTTGTCAAAATAATTTTTTTTCTATACCTACATAACATGCATGTCAGGATAGGATAGTATGAAGTTCGGCCCTTTTTTCCTATCCCGAATTGGTATACAGATTGATGTTATGCATCTATTAAATATCAAACTATAAGAGTCCCCGTAGATATTATGTTTTCTGCCATACAAATTTTATGAAACAATGTCGTCACTAAATTAAATTTTTACAAAACTTGTTAAAAAAAGTTGGAGATGCATTATTATAATGAATCATTTTTTTTATAGAAAATCGAATTGACTTGTAGGGGTGTGCCAGCGTTTTTCGATATTTAAAAAAATGAAAATATAGGCAGTTGAACACATAAATTTGTCATAAAATGTGTTTTTCTTAATAAAAAAACTGTTTGGGAATTCCTGGAACTTTTTCATGTAAACAAATTTGAGATATTGTATTTATCTATATTAAAAAAAAATCAGCGTGCTTTCGTTCATGGTTTTGATATAATATGGAAAAATGAAATTTGAGGTATTGGAAAAACCATGTGAAGACTCCACTGCAAACCTCTCACACGGGACTAAAGTTAATAGTGTAGATTCATTAAAGAAAATAAATTCTTACTAGCCAGAAATTTCAGGTTTAAACGTTGTCCAATATCTGATTTTAATGCGAGTTTAGAAAATATGATAAATCTCTGCTTGATATGACTGTCTGCTTTTGTGGTTTCATTCGTCAGACATCTGACTCCGGAAGCTGAAACACCAGATTCGATTCTTGATGCAGCTTTTTATTGCGCTTTCAGTATAATAAGTTGCAAAGAAATAACCATTATATGTACGAGTATCTCAGTTAACTACCGTTGGTTACGAATCAAGCAAAAAAAAATCAATTTACATTTTACTTGTTCCAAAAGCTATGTCTCTACTTCTTGTTTTTGTGATAAATTCATGGTAGGATTAAAATTATTATCTACACAATGAAATTCATATCCTAATACAATATGATATGATTTTTTTACCTATTGTATAAATAGGCCCACAATATACAGGCGATTCTGTACTAAACATACAAGATCTGCAATTAAATAATAAACATTGTACAAATTTACTACCTGTTTTAAGTCCGCACAAGGATTTCAATGGAACCTAATCTAAAGACTGCGAAAAATTTATTCACATACATAATAAGGTTGTTTTTTTGTGGCAAATAGATATTTTCTAAAAGATAACAGTGTTCATTGGAGGGTTATCGATTTTTCCGATACACACCTGTGTTTAAAGTTGGGACCACATTATAAAGTTAATGAAACATTAAATATGTACATATTAACAATAAATATACTACCGTCTATGTAACTGACCATCTGCCTTGTTTATCTAGTTTAGTAAACCTTCACCCATTTCAATAATTATAAAAACCTAAAACTAAATAAATATAAAAAAGCTCAAAATCTGTGGAAAAAGCTTCTAATAATCTCGGCAACCTACGCTAAGAAGAGTGATTTGTGACACAAAGGAAAGAAAAAGAGCTAAATTATCTAGTTTTTATATATTGTTAGAGATTGACGCCGTATATATGTAAAGAAAACATCGTTTATCGTTTTTTTTTGTATCGTTGACGTCTTCTTAATTTCATATTTTGCCGCGTGGCGGGAAATATACCCACCAGATATCGCGTCGGCGGCAAAAATGATAGTTGTCAAAATAATCATTTTCGGGAAGAAGATTATCTGTGGTTAAAGATAAATGATTTATTGTAATTTTTAAGTGTTTTAAATTGTAATTTTACGGAAATTAAGGACATTAAATGTTGATTCTCTCAAAAACAGAAACGCAATTCTTGTTTTTTATTTGATGTAAGTGTATAAAAACATATATAAATTGAAAAATGAGCGAATAAAGATAAAGTGAGTTTCGAGACTAAAGACAATGGAACTTTAAGTTGGAACTTTAAGGATGCATCGGTCATTCAAAAGTATTTCAGGTCTGCTTCACATGCATTTGACGAACTGAAATTTTATCTATTATATGTATTTCGTGTACATTTTCTTTATATAAAACCAAGGTTTAAACGGGATAGTTATTTGATCTAGCTATCGCGCAGAGATCAAAATTTGACCGTTATTCATTAAATTATTAAGTTTGAAAAGTCATTCTACCTGATCTAAAATAAAAAAAAACATCATCATCATCATTATGACAAGATGCGAAGTGAAAAGTATGGAAGACATATTTTTTGACGTAAATTGAATTGGGCATTTATAAAAAAACACGGATATTTAGTAGGTATACCACGGAATCGTGGGTTCATGTTAAGGCCTAATCGAAAAATCTACATTTTAGGCTGAAGTATGATGGCTAATGTAGGAGTATCGAAATAAGATAAAAACAATGTCATCACAAGGAAATGCCCTTTAATGACATTTTTTTATGAAACGTTGTTATAAAAATTCTTTATTTTTATTGCCTTCCAAATAATATCATAAATCAATACATAATTTGGAAGGGTCCAAAGCTATGTTGGAAACCTCGTTTATTAAGCGGGTTTAATTGGTGCAACCTTGATTGATTTAAAATCAATACTTTCATATTAACGATAGGTAAAGACATTTAATAATTCTCTATTTCGATCTGCTGAACTTGCTACACCATCCATTACAATTCACAATACATCATTAGTATTCAGAAAGAGTCTTGAATAGTTTTATGCTAGATATTCTGAGAGAAAAATGAAAAATACCTAGATACTGATTTTATAACCATGATTCCGCTAAAAAAACATGAAAGAGGATTTTTCAACCTTTTTCTGAATACGAATCCTGTACATATCCATAAAAATGACTTGTAAAAATGTAAATGTATATTTATTTAAACAGTGGAATATCAATATAATAATAACGAGTATTATATAAGGTACATTAACGAGTATGAATTCAACTAGCCTTCGCGTTTTCGCTAGAGAGATTTTCTTGTAAATTTCGCTGTTTACATTTTGCCTCTGAAGATGGTTGCTGTGTCTGTGTTGCTTTACGGGTAACCAACAGGAACTATATAGTTCCTATCAGGTACCCGAAAAATAATATAAATTAACCAGCTGATTGGTAATAATCCTACATATGCCATAAGTGAACTTAATACATAACTTATAATTTGTGAAATATTACGAATATCGGTTCTTAGTGCTAAAATTATTTGAATAAATATACACATTTTGCTAACACATTTTTACAAGTTATTTTAATATTATTAGTATATACCGTTTGATGAATGCATTTTTTTTTTCATTTATTTAAAGACATGCCATCCAACATTAAATTTTACATGTCTCAAGAGTAAAAATAACAATAAATCATACCAAAAACAAGAGGAGAAAATATTATTGAAACTTGGAGTCCTTATGAAAAACAATTGTCAAATGAATACAAACAGATCAAAATACAATTGAATAGAACACAAATGCAAATAGTTGAAACATAGAATTCCTTCTCCACACGAAGAACTCTATAATATTTCAATTACTTGTGATTTCAACCGGAATTTCAAGTTCGGAAAAACATTTTTGTATAATTTTAATTTGCATCCTTTACTTAAAATTGCATAATGCACATATAGCTAAATAAAACTAAGTAGGTATACGTTTTTATACGCCGATATATAAATAAAAGTAAGTCACCTTGATATTTCCAAAAAAAGCCGGACTTTGGTTTTTTAATAAAAATATTATGTTTATTAGACAAATATATATAGTTTTCGTTTATCAGGTAAGAATGAAATCATTATTTTAATTCCTGTTTAAATATAGGCTAATTTACATATCAACAATCGTAAAGCTTATTGGTACCCACTGATAACGACCCTTGCATAGCTCTGGAAAACACACGAATAACAGAAGAGTCCGGACTCCGGAGGACTATATAACTCTGCAGACACTGCATTTAGTATTGAACCAAAGAGAGCTAACAATAAGTAGATAGTAAAACTGATATGACTACTGCATGGGTTATTTAGTCAATTGCAGACTATCGACAAAACAATTAGAAATTATTAATATAAATAAGTAAACGGCCCATTTCATAACACATATTATTAACCATAGAAATCGCTTATTGATGTACAAACAAAAATCCTAAATACGTAAAATAAACAAAAAAGTCTTGGGTGAGTTTGTTGCTATACGGATATATCTTTTAACACAACGTTAAATCTTAATAATTGTAATTTTTGTACAACAATATTATGTTGTCTTGTTTTAAAAATAATAGTTCATTCATTCATTCATACCATCACGGCATATGTGGGGTAACCAGCGAAAGGTGTGCGGGTGTGCATTGCCTTATAAAAGGGAGCACAACATATCTGTGTATACCCACACACCAGTCTCGTCTCTCCTAAAAAGGCACTATATTCAGAATGGGTGGTGAACCTCATTGCTGAACTATGTGAGATGTTATTGTTGCCTGTTGTATTTTCGATTACCCGGCTCTTAAAATAATAGTTAAATTCCATAAATTGACTATCTACAGTTATGAAAAAAAGGGTGAATTGGATTATACTAGAAAATTTCCTGTCTTCTCGCAATACAGCTGAGCATGGCCATTTTTAGATAAAATAGTTCACAGGTTTCCAGACGCAGAAAATTTTCTATCTATCAATTTTTCGATTCGATAAATATATGTAGGTAACTATCGTAAACCCAGTATATTAATAATAAGGTATTAGTTCTCATGTAAAATAGGCGTGATTTCATTTGACAAATAAGGCTGAAATAGCATCTGTTTGCTAACAGATCATTTATTTATCTTGTTACTTAAATATACCAGGTTTGTAGAAATTTGATATCTAACATAGTTATTTCTGGGTATTTCTTGTGACCTACATACGATAACCAATAAGGAAATTATGAACCATTGTATTACGATCGACTTTTTCAATATTATTAGGCAAAATTTAAATCATGAATTGGGAATGTATGCAGATATAATGTAGGTACTTGATTAAAAATTTATCGCCTTAGATGGCTGAGACATCGCCAGCGCATGGAGGAGAACCGAGTCCCGAAGAAGATTTTCAACACACGACCAGATGGGAGGCGAAACGTGGGAAGACCCAAATTAAGGTGAATGGATGGCGTAGAAAGGGACCAGAAAGCAGTGTAATGAATTGGAAGTTGCGGGCGATGGACCGGGTGGAATGGCGAAAAGTTCTTGAGGAGGTCAAGGCTCATGATGGGCTGTAACGTCATTGGTGAAGATGATAATATACTTGTTTCAAGAACATATTGATTTGAAAAAATGATCATGCATAGTGCGATATTTACAAAAAATTTAAGATGAAATCTATGGATTTATTTTATCTGTTTTAGGAGCTCTTATTTTTTGGAAGTTTTTTGTAGTTATATTTTTATCTAAGCTTAAAGATTAAACTTAGAGATGGTTTTTTTTAATATTTATGTGTATAATAAGACGAAATCTTTTTTATCTTTCCACTAAGTAGGGAGGTACATATTGTCTATAGTGAGATGTGTGAGAAATCGTTAAGTTTCAATTATCGTTTAATATAACTAGTTGCATGTAATAAAGATCAACATATACGAACAAGTCGCTTCTCGAACTCCTTTATTAATACAGCAGCCCGACTGTGGAACGATCTTCCGAATTCTGTGTTTCCATCTTCGTACAACCCGGGTCTTTTTAAAATCCGAATTAATAAACTCATTTCTAGATTGCAAACCCCTCACAACGCTACGTAGTGCGCTTCTTCGGAAGAGTAAAATGGACCCAAATCCTAATAGCTGGCGTCCCCTACGTAGACATGTTAAAAAAAAAAAAAAACATGAGATCCAACTGTCGATAGCGATAGTATGTATAGTTGAAGAATAAAAATCAAACTATAAACCCATAAAAACACATTATTGAAAATTTTAACACATGTTGGTATGTATGTCAAGATAGGACAGTATGGAGGTCAGTCCTCTTTTCCTACCCGGAATATGAAAACAGCATGATGGTTCCGTATGTATGTTTGGATATTAAGATCCTATCAAACTATTAAGTCTTCTTACATATTGTGTATAGGCAACTACCATACAAATTGTATGAAGCAATGTCGTCACTAAATACAATTTTTATAAAAATTGTTAAAAAAACTGGAGATGTACAAATACAATGTTAATATTTTTTATAGAAAATTAAATTATTTAGTTGGAGTGTTTCGGCTTTTTTCGATATTTTTAAAAAGTTTGGAAATATAGGCAGTTAAACACATAAATTTTTCATAAAAAAATATTTTTGTCTTAATAAAAAATGTTTGAGAAACCCTGGAATTTAAAAAAAAAACTTATTTGAGTCTTTGTATTTGTCTATGTTTATACCAATTTTCAGCGTTCTAGCTTTTACGGTTTCTGAGATATATGGAAAAATAAATCAAAATTTCAAAAGTTGATAACCCCTGACTGAAACAAAAATTCACAATTCTGAGTATAAAAGTTTTGTAGGCCTATAACTGTTTATATATTCTAAAAATTTGGGCTCTATAAATTGAGCGGATCAAAAGTTATAAGTGGGGGACGGACACACAGACACACAGACAGACACACACACAGACACACACACACACACACACAAAACTCACATAAAATGTTCTACTCCGAATTCTGAGTAAATCCATGTATGGGAACATATATGCTGCGAGGCCTCTAGTTGGTGTTATTAGCTTGCAAAAAGTCCACTACACCATACAAAATTTTCCTTAGTCGGTACACGCATCTTGGCTTAATAATGTCGATTCATTAAGAGAATTGAATTCTCATGAATGAATCGACAGTTGGATAATATAATCTAAGAAGGTGAACAGCATAGAATGCGTGGTACAATGAACTACAAAGGTACAGTAAAATCAGCATAGTTTCATGGGAGAGGTAGATAGAAATTTATATAAAATTCGAAGAATTACATATTCAAATACTTTAAGTTATTGTGATTTTAGTGTTTTTATTTAAATGTTATAAAATTATAATCATATTATAATATTGTATTGAGAAATAGTAGTTGACATTTTGTTGGAAATGAAACAAAAATTTTAATTTATTCTCTCACCTGTGGTCATCATTAGGACACGTCGAAAGTGGTCATCTGAATATAAAAAAAAAACAACTTTTCCAACGTAAAGATATAAAAATAACATTTATTTATACGAAATGAAAACATTTTCATTTACAATAGGAATCCGATAGACATATTGTATTGAACCTTTATATTATAATACATAGATAAAATTATTTGATTTTATTTTAGATTAATTAATTTCTCACGCTAATATTGTTTCTCTGGGCTGGAAACACTAGTTAGTTGGAAGAATAAACTCGCCACTTCCGCAAGGTGCAAGGAAGTGTTTATTATTATTATAAATAAAATAGTCGTAATTAGGAGGTACTCTCGTTAAATATTTGAGATTAATTTAAAAAAATATCTTAAACGCGAAACCAATTGGTAGAAGACCATTGGGAAGACCCAGGCAGCGATATGTAGACAACGTCATGGCCTACCTAGAGAGAGTAGGGGAAAGGGAAGAAAAACCAAAAGACCCAAGATCGAAAGAAGTGGCGAAGCATCATCATGGAGACTAAAACTTTGCAAGAGTTGTATGGCCATCGGGAGTAAGTAGGTAAGTATTAATTTTTAATTTTTCCTACAATAAAAGCGAAGAGATTCATGAACATCCATAGATATTGTTTTTTTTTTATTTATTTATTCAGTTTTTGTATTACGAAAAAATATTTCGGAATACTGAACAGTTCAATTGTTCAAAGTTGACAAGAGTTCTAGTAATGTTCACTACGTCTGTGTAATGCAACATGTATGGCACAAACGGCTAGTACAAAAAGATTTATTAAAATTTAAAGGTGTCTGTAGGGGGTTTACTCCAACAAAGTGTCTGTAAATGGAAGAAGTGATTTTAATTAGTCTTCTGTAGTAAATAAAAAATACACGCTTCATATTATAACGCTTCATACTATAAATCACATGTTAAAATAGCAATAATCTACACTTTGAAGAATGCTATATCCGAAAGTCACCAGTACTCAGGATACTATCCAATCGTTGTTACCTGCTATGGTATCCTTACACATATAAAAAATCAGCCATAATACTATGACGTTAGTCTGGGTGTCACTGGCACGTACATGATATCCAAATTTCGCAACTTCATTATGTATTAAAAAAATGAAAACGAATAGGAAATATTCTAATAGATCAAACTTTCTTGCTAAGTTACACGAACGATTAACAAAAAGGCGAAGAATTTGATAAATTCGTTATATAACAGTTGACAAAAGCAATATAATTTTATGAGAAAACAGGCTGGTTTAATTTTATGGACTGATGATGTCAACACTCGAGGTAGGATCTCCTTTTGCTAAGCGGCAGAAGTTCAAAGTTCCAAAAGTTATGTACATATCTACTATATAATTGTACAAACCTTAGGTAGGTTATAAAGACTTGATGAACTTGAATTTAATTTCAGATTAAACAAGTAAGCATTGTGTATGGTTTTTGTGGGTGTGCTGTCAACGGAATTGCGTAAGAATGTAATTAATATACTTTCGATTTGTAAAAACAGATTTGAAAAAACCAAAGTATTGTGTTCTTATCCATTCTGTCGGCTAGTTCTTATTCTTCTTGCTCTTTAGTTTAGGACTGTGTCCTGTTATTCACGGAGCCTGTTCTTGTGAGGTGGACGTCCAGCTATCCCTCCATCGCTTGGGTGGTCTTCCAGGGGGCCTGCTATTTGTTGTCTTCTCATCCGCTGCCATCCTCACCACTCGATCCGAACCTGCTCTCCCCACATGATCTCTCCAGAATCGTCTTCGTGCTCTTCCCCATCGCACATCTTCGACAACACAAATTCTCCTTATTTCTGAGTTCCTTATTCTGTCACGAAGTGTTACGCCTGCGATGGGCCGTAGAGTCTTCATCTCAGTGGTTCTTAGGAGGTTTTTTGCCGTATGTCATGATCAGTCTTACATAGGTCTTATAGATCCTTACCTTGCTCTTCTTCAGCATATCTCTGTTTTTCCATACAGCATTTTTCAAGCATTCAGCCACGACGGCGGCGGCCTTATTCGCTTGCTCTCTTACTTTGTCAAACAGGTTATTGCTGCTGGACACTTCGACACCCTTAAGTACTTAAATCGTATCACTTGTTCTATGGTTTTATTTTCTATTTCGGCTAGTTCAAGAGAATTTATTTATCTCAACATATCGACATTTATAAGCCTAGACGCGGGGTACCACGAAAGATGAAACATTTTTCAACTGTCGATTTGTTCAAGAGAATTTATTACAAGCCAAGATCCACAATATTTTGTATCGCCAGGTCTACATTTTTCATGGTTTTTCAACTTTTTAGTAAAAAAAAAGAAGTGAAATGTCCCCCACCCCTTATAGCTTTTGATACGCTTGATGCACAAAGCCCAAAATTTCAGAAACTATGCCTCCTGGGATGACGAGACCCAGCTATCCTTCCATCTCTTGGGTGGTCTTGCGCGTAGGCGGCGCGGCGGCCAGGAGGAATTTCATTCGCCACTTTATACGCATTTAAAATTTGAAATTTTTATTTTCAAATTCCTAAAAAGGCTTTCATAAAATGGCATTGAAGAGTTATCAAGTTTTCATAATAAAATATTTAAATAAAAAAAAATTTAACAAACTCATTTCCTGAAAATGCTGAATACACTCGTTTTATAATGTTAACAACTTAGATGTTCTACGTTTGTTTTAAATAAGTTGATAACGTGCGTGAATATTTTCTCTGACCAGTATTCATGATGTGATGACCTCGAGTTTAAGAACATTACCAAACCCTGTTAACTGGTTATAATATAAAACAGAAGCAGGCCGAGATATTTTTGAGGCAGAAGCAAATAATTTCCCGAATAAAAATTATAATTCGATGACAGAATGTCTATAACTTTTTTCTGAACTTCAGCGGCAAAATCGTCATTCTTAAACTGTTTCGTATTACTAATTGATTATATTAAACGAAATTCGTCACAACTCGTCTGTGTGGTAGGTACATTTTACATACTTTTCTTATTGTAGGTACACAATCATGATTACATGAAAATTCTTCGAAACACAATTGTTCGAATGCGCAATTGTACGAATAACAATTTTTCGATAAACAGTTATCAGAATGACAATTGTCCGAAAGCAAATTATTCATACTAACATTTGTTGGAAAACCAATTGACGGAATTTAATATATTTTTGTGTCATTATGTTGCCTCCTTTGACATATTTGTTGCCAGTAAAATATATTCGATTAAGACTATTATTACTTGTTGTATTATTGTTGGGTACGTATGTTTGCACATTTTTAATAACTGATGTTTGACAGCGCGGGATAGCCTAGTTTGTACACCAGTTTTTGATTTTGACACATCATGTACAGACAGTCATGGATGACAGATGAGTCCATGACAGATGAATCATGGACTATCGCGCGTTTTACGTTTTGGTTGGCAGCATATTTCAGTTTTCCTTACATTTCAACACATCCTAAAAAACTTTTCTCTAAATCTTAATAAACAAAGTGTTTTTTACGACAAATAAATCCGAAAACAATTCACATTAGTCGTAATTCTCTATGGAAAAACGATGTACTAAAACGTCAAAAATCACCCGGAAAAATGCCTCACTTCGATTCATACAAAATTTGCTAACTACGATATCTAGTATATTATAATAAAAATCTACGGTTTATTCCTCTCACAATACTACCAACATGACGTCATAAAAATTCGAATTTTCGAAAAAATGTGATTCGAATAATTGCCATTCGTAAAATTGATTTTCGTAAAATTGAGCATTCGAATAAATGTTTTTCGAATAATTTTCCTGTCACTCACAATCATGATGGTGAACAATGACGTGTTTATTGTCTATATGTATTTATTGTTTATATCTCCCAACCAATCAAATCCAATTGTCGAGAAAATTTGGGTATATGCATTGGTATGAGAATGTAAAAGACAATATCTTTATTAAACCACTTATAGACTATTTTATTTGACCACTTTTAAAACGAGGAAATTATCGTCCGTCATGAAGTTGAAGCAGTCGCTTTGAATAGATTATTCGTGGATAATAATATTAAATAAAAAAAATCCTGTTTTTAATTGCTCTTGTCTGTTTTGACGTCCTTTAAATTTTGCATGGCAAATGCTTTTCTGTCTTCTTATCTTTGTTTCGGCTCTGTTGTGAAATACAAACATTGACTTAATGAATGGACCAACGCATAACAGCTTAGTGAATGAATGTCATGGTCTTGTGAATGAATTCAGTGGTCAAAGTATTCATTTACTAGATGGCAACACCATTTGCTGTGAACCTTTTAATATACCATTACATTTACTTTGGTTGACTTCTACGCTGGGTCTTGCTATCTTGTCTATATCATTTCTATCTTATTTAACCATCAGACAATAATATCATTAGCCCACCATTTCTAAGGCCGTCCTATTCCTAGTTCCATGTCCCATGGTCTCCACCGCAGAATTCTGGGTACTCATCTGGCAATTCCTTGTCTCACAACATGACCTTCCCATTACCATATTGCAATACGATCAAATACTTGAATTTTATTAAGGGGCCATATAAACCTAAACACCCCGATTTCAAATAAAATTTCTCAAATGTATGTAAGTGTATTTCTAAAAAAAATACCACTAGTATTTGCAACAAAATTTTAAAATACAGCATTAATTCTCCTAAATTAATTATTAAAAATATCATTTTTTACCTTTTTTTTAAATTACTCCATAACTATATGTTGTAGAGAAATAAATATTGTATATGCTTAAAGAGTGCATAAAATCGAAGTGAACGACCGATATTTTTTTTTCAATTGAAGTCAGATTTGTTCTTAAATTGCAAAAAATCAAAAAATTTGAGGTTTCCGATATTTTGAATCACATATAAACCATTTTTAACGCACGCGACAGTTACCCTTACTAACGCGTAACTCCATAATACTTTAGGCGATTTTAATATACATATCATGTTTTCAGTCACTAGGTTTAGAGATATTATATTATGTCCTCTTAAAAACATAATCCTTACAAGTTTTATTTTTCTAATGTGATTTCATTGACAAATTTTCAAATCTCAATAGAGACGAAGTTAGAATATTATAGAAGAACCAGGAACTCAAGGCACCCAAGAGTATACGATCTGTCATCGGTTGGTATACGTAATCACTTTATGCGCTTGCGCAACGTTCACCAATTATGCCTTTTTATTGAGATCCCTATCAATGTAATTTTGAAAGTTCTATATATTTTAATAATGAGAAACTGATCGTTTGAAATAAGCTAAAAAAACATCGTCGCCATCTATGAAGTAACGAAGAAACCCTTTTATAACGCCATCTATCTAGAAATTGTGTTTTTTTTGTTAAGGATTAAAGGTACTGTCTTTATACATGAGGTGACAATGTTCTCGCTCAGATGTCACCCCTGAACTGCGCCAGAAATATAATTTATTTTTTGGCTTGTTTACTCGCTTGTACCAATGTGTATGTAAATCGAATATTTTTTTTAAATTGCATATACTCAAACATTGGATTTTTTCCCTGTCGGGAGTCAATTACATTTCTTCTATTGTGTAATGAATTAAGTTCGATGCTCCTCTCTCAAACGCAAATTCTCAACTCTATCGAGAGAGTAACAACGTATGTTAATATTATGTCCATTGTAAGAAAATTATAAGTTAAAACATTTTTCAGGAGACAATTATCGGTATGACATTTTCCAAACCTTCTGTATGCAAAGATTTAAATTCTGAATAACAGTATCTTACAGTTTACAGCCCGAGTGAATTATTGTCCTTACTGAATTTTTGTTAGATTTGAAACCTATATACATTTATGTAGGTACCTACATAGCTTAAATTCGTCTCAATTGTTATAATTCTTAAAATACATAGATACCGTAATATCCCCATTTATTTATTGATTGCTTATCGGGGAACTAACAGGTAGGAACTATGCCATATATTAAATTAACACGCACCCAATAACAAGTTGCCACATTCTGGAGACTGACGATATAATCGTCTCACAGATCCAGACTGAAAACACAATTAGAAACTGTGTCTCCACCGGCAATTGAACCCGGGACCTTTGGATCAGCAGTTAGATACCCAGCCAACTGAGCCACGAAGGCCGACATATCACACATAGTAGAGTAACCAGCAACAGGTGTAAGTGTGTAAATGAAGTATGACAAATTTATGTATCCCCACACACCAGTTTTGTCTCATTCAAAAATACATCATTCAGAATCTGTGGTGAACCTCATTGCTGAACTATGTGAGATGTTATTTATGTAGCTTGTTGTAGGTATATTCGATTACCCGGCTCTTACGAAAACAATGGAAATGAATGAATGAATGATAATGGAAAAGAGTGGAAGCACTATTATAAGCCGGGGGCCTCACAGCAAATATTAATATAATTCATATTATTATTATCTGCCTATAAAAATACCTATAGTCAAATAATACAATAAACATTTGAAATATTTGACTAGTGTCCTACCGAACATTCGGATTCGGCTAAGGCCGAAAAAGTACCTTCAGCTTCGGCTTCGGCCCGAAACAAGCCGAAGTTTTCTATCAGCTTAAATTTCATTATTTAAACACTTAAACCTGATTTTGTTACGTACCTATTATAATTATTTTATTTCATTTCAAAAATAAACGAAGTTGATAAGTCTTTCAAATCACCTATTATATTACTAGGTACTACTACATAAATAATAAATATTTCCTCTACAGCTTGCATCGATATTTTTTTATGATTTTTATACTTTACATAGCTGTCACGGTGAACTTCGTACCGCCTGACAGTCAATGAATGTCGTGTTAACTTTTAGATAAACTTAATTTAGATTTTAACGCAATAAATTGGTTAAAAAGATATATTAAATTCAGTATATAATAATATTATATACAAAGAAAATAAAAATTCAGTCACATTTTCACGCTCGCATTGCGGTGTGTATTATTTTATTTAAAAATTCATTCTTTTACGTGAATTTTTCGATATATTATTTTTGTCCGTTACGTTTTCCGATATTTTAATAGTTATTCTGCTATTCGGGGCGGAAACGAATCCAACAAATAAGAGATCATTCCAATTTGTTTTATTTATATAGATATGTATTATTAAGTCAAACCTTGGGCTTCGGCCGAAAGATTCGGCTATGGCCGATCATTCGGCTTCGGCCGAAATCTGTCTGTTCGGTCGGACACTATGATGTGACATTGATAAAACAGAGGGCGTGACCGTGAATCATCCTTGGTTCATGAATAAAAATATATTTACAACAAACACCTGCTATGTATACCTACCTTAATGAAAATGTGATTTGCAGTAATATTTTATTCTGTTTTTAATTGGTCTATTGGGAGCTCATAATAGTCGTCGATTAATTCTTCTTCTTCTTCGTGGGCCGCTACTGACGGAGGTTGGCGATCGAGTTGTGAAGCCACATCCGGAATCTCGAACCACTCACTACCTAAGAGTTTTAAGCCATGATATTCTTTTACGCCCCATACTCCGTCTTCCCTCTATCGTTCCCTCCACTGTAGAGGGGCATATCTATCACCACGGAATATGTGGCTAAAATGTGCGACTTTGCGTTGTGAATTGTATAAACTATATTACATCACTATAGTCACTAATAATTCTAGAACAAAAACCATGAAAGGACGGACCAATGGACATAAATTCTCCAATTTGTGAGGGTAAAATAATGAGAATTTTTTAAATAATTATTTTACAGTATGAAGAAAACTATTAAAACAAAATAAAACTTGATACAAAGACGACTATTTATCGCGATTTCCTTAAGTTATTAAATTATTTTATTATCCATAATTCCTCAAAGTATGTCAATTTTAGCGCCTGTACTTTCAATACATATAGCATAAGTGATATGCAAATTGTATTGACAAGATCTATAAGGAGTTTTCACCGTTAGTTCAAAAATATTTTTACTAGTTGCATGTTACACATGATATCCATCTGTCAATGTCGTTAGTGTGGTCGTTAGTATGTATAGTTTAAGAATACGTAGCAAACAATATACCCTTAATTCCAAATTATTGAATATTTTCATGTTTTATTTTTTAATACAAAAAGTATGTCAGGATAGGATAGTATGGAGTTCAGTCCATTTTTCCTACCCAGAAAATGTAAACAACTTGATGATATGTATGAAGATTAAGACGTATCAAACTATTGAAAGTTCTTGAAGATATGTATTATGGCATACAAATTGTATAAAACAATTACCTCACTAAATTTTTATAAAAATTGTTAAGAAAAGTTTGATGTGTACTGCTATAATGTTTATTTATGTAAGTTTCAATACAGTCTTATAAAGTATACAAAAAGAAGATGAAAAAAAATACCAACTATGTTTGTCCACAGATGATGACCATTTTAGATAATCTCATACCTACCTACATTGTGTTTTATATAGAATAGTTGCATGTAACACATGAGATCCAACTGTCGATAGCGATAGTACGTATAGTTGAAGAATAAGTACCAAACTATAAACCCATAAATACAAATTATTTAATATTTTAAGATATTTGGTTATCTATACAACACATGTACCTAGGTATGTATGTCAAGATAGGATAATATGGAGGTCAGTCCTTTGATCCTACCCAGAATATGAAAACAGCATGATGGTATGTATGTATGTTTGGAGATTAGTATCAAACTATTAAGTCTTCTTAGATATTGTGTGTAGGCTACTGCCATACAAATTGTATGAAGCAATGTCGTCACTAAATTCAATTTTTATAAAAATTGTTAAAAAAAAATTGAGATGTGCTAACACAATGTTAATATTTTTTATAGAAAATTAAATTTTCTAGTTGGGGTGTTTCGGCTTTTTTCGATATTTAAAAAAAATTGGAAATATTGGCAGTTTAACTCATAAATTCATCATAAAAAAAATATTTTTCTTAATAAAAAATGTTTAAGAAACCCTGGAATTAAAAAAAAAAACATTTTGAGATTTTTTATTTGTCTATGTTTATACCAATTTTCAGCGTTCTAGCTTTTACGGTTTCTGAGATATATGGAAAAATAAATCAAAATTTCATAAGTTGATAACCCCTGACTGAAACAAAAATTCACAATTCTGAGTATAAAAGTTTTGTAGGCCTATTACTGTCTATATATTCTGAAAATTTAGGCTCTGTAAATTGAGCGGATCAAAAGTTATAAGGGGGGGAGGACACACAGACATACACACAAAACTCACATAAAATGTTCTACTCCAAATTCTGAGTAAATCCATGTATGGAAACATATATGCTGCGAGGCCTCTAGTTGGTATTATTAGCATGTAAAAAGTCCACTACGCCATACAAAATTTTCCTTCGTACACGCATCTTGGCTTAATAATGTCGATTCATTCAGAGAATTGAATTCTTTTGAACGAATCGACAGTTGGACAATTAAAGTATTTTGGCTTGAAACTATATCAATATGTTAAGAGAAATAAATTGTCTCTAACAAATTGACAGTTGGATTATGTGTAAAATATATGAAATATGTAACTTGTGTTTGGGACAGGAGTAAATTGCATTAATTTTAAATATTACATATATTTTACTTACACATATTATATACGTTCATACCGAGAATTATTTAATAAATTGTAAATTAAATTTAACTTACAGCTAATACAGATTATTAAAATTCTTTTTTTATTGTATATAATATAGAGCAGTCAAACTTTTTAAGGGGAGGGCCAGATAAAATAAAAAAATACCTAGGCGGACCGAAATTTTTTTAACAAAACAGATTTTTATAAGTGATAAACTTTATTTTAGATTTTTACATCACACACAACTTATATTTTATAGATTATTATTTAGATGAGTATGGCTTATGTGACAGATGAAACTGTGACTGAGCTTCTAAAAATTGATCGTAATCTGGTAGAAACTGGGATGTGCTGATTCGCAGTAGTGAAGCTAAATGGTGGTCAGTCAATCGGTTTCTAACACTGTTTTTGCGAAGCTTCATAGTAGAAAACACCTGTTCACAGATGTAGGAAGATGCAAACATTATTCTATTCTAGCTACGCAGAAAACACATTTTGTCCTATTCTAGGTGTAATTTTAGGGGTTATTCGAAACCATGTTGCGGGCCGGATTAACTACCCCGAAGGGCCGGACTCGGCCCGTGGGCCGTACTTTGCCCATGACTGATATAGAGCATGAATTAAAATTTAAATAAAAAGAAAAAAAAATATTTTTATTTTAAAAATTTGATTTTCTTTTTATCGTTATGATAATTTGGTGTTGTTTTAATAATGGCAGATGTAATATTAAAATATTGTTTACCCAAGTATTTATAGTGATGTTGGGCGTGTGTCTTGTTACATTTTGGGATCTTCATATTTCCTATGAAATGCCGTCTCTGTGTACTGACTAGATTTTCAGCCTATTTACCAAAGGTATTTTTTTAAATTAATTTCTGGCGTTCCACCCGATATTTTTATGGTTGTAAAGCAATATTTTTATATAAGTTGTCTAAATCAGGTACTTGGAATATATCAAATAATTGCTTTTTAAGAAAATTTCTAGGTTTTTTGAGAAGTTAGTCTTGTGTGTTCCACCCCAACCAATTGATTCCTTTTTTATTATTTAAATTTGAAAATAGTTAAAAATTGGTAATATCGAGAGTCTTTACTGGACCATATGCTGGTAACTCATTTGTGCTTATACATTGTAGATAGACTATAGATAATATTATATTATTCAAAGTCACATTATACAACGAACTACCTACAACAGTTACTTGAAAACATTTAAACGAGACATTGAAATTTGGGTTAAAAAAAGAGCAAGAGACTATATTAAACATAAATTAATCACCTGAACTCTGAAAATACTCCCATAGCTATCAATCAAAATTGAAAACTAATAAAACATCTATATACTGTCCCAGTAAAGGTTTTACCTAGTGAGGCAGTTTATGACAAGAGTATAAAATCTGGTAGTTATTATGTAATTGAATGAATTTTGAATATATTATTTGTTTAAAATTTTTGTTGCTACATTTAAAGAAAAAATGTGTATTATAAATAAATGAAAAAATACAAAACCAATGAAGCAGGGATGCATGCATGGAAATGTTTAAGCTTAGGTCATACGTATGTACATTTTCATAAATGTATTTATGTTTCCCAGAAACGGCATCAATATTGCAGACGATCCGATGCTCGCACATGAATTCTTATATAAAGAATAATAAAATCCGTCCAATGAACGGTGTCCGATTCCTACTCTGTGTCTATGTGGACGCTAACCCTTAAAGGAAATTTTCGTAGGTAAATAGAAAAACATGCCAAAGTTTATTAACTTTTATTCTCTATACTAGAAATACTTAAACATAGATTATATATATTTGAAACAGGGTTTTCTTTTATTCTTCTTTGATGGTAGCACTGTTGATTGAAAACTCAGATATGAACTGTTTCAATTCAGAACTGCCTTTTAGAGGTACTTCTTCCATTTTTATATCTTCAGACTTATTAGAATCTCCGTTCATAGTGTCGGAGGGTATTTCGTTCAATTCATCTATGAACATTGGAGTATCTGTAAATGAAAAATAACAAATCTTCTTATAGTTTTCTTTCTTAACCTCTCGTGTGCTCACGGTACGGATCCGTACCAAGGAAATTATACCCCGTCGTGTGCTTACGGTACGGATCCGTACCAAGAGGTATTGTGTTTATTTTTTTCAATTTTAAATATTATGCAAGCAGTAAATAAGTTTTAGATTCGCTTGAATCTAATCCTAATGAATTATTTTACCATAAACAAAAAACATCCGGTCAAAATATGCGACTAATTCGTCATTCAATACCGTTGAAGTTCGACCAAGTTTGAATGTTTTGTACTGCGAGTCGAAGTTTTGTTTTTGTGGAAAAGAAAGACGTAAATAACTAGAAAATATAAGTTATTGTTATATTTCGTTACTATTTACTAAAATAAAGTGAGTGCGTAAATAAAAATTGTAATTTTGTGTCATAATTATCGAAAAAATCTTGTTAAAAATTTGAAACGGTAAAAACGAAGTGCGTAGTACAAATTTGTTCGAGTGTTTTCTACGTATAGAAGAGTACTTTGAGTGAACCACTTATTTCATTTTGAAGATAATTTTGTTGTGAACAAATATCCAACAGATTCCAATAAGTTTTTTACAATAAATTCAAATGGTGTGATAAAAATATTTTGCAATCGAGAAATTCATCATCAAACAACACACACACAAATGCAAACAAAGATGGCGGCTCCTTATCTGTATACAAAGACGGCCAGGCAGGGATATCACAATATTTGTTATATTTATTGTTTTTGATTTTGTATACATTTATTTAGCTTGTATACAAAATTTTAGTTACATGACAAATAAATATTCTTTGTTCTATTTTCACTTTTTACATAACAATTTTTATTATTTTTTTTGGCACCGTTTTTATTATTAATTAATTTATTTATTTATTTCAACTATTTGTACAAATAGTTGTACACTGGCGGGTTTATTGCCAAGCGGCAATTTCTTCCAACCAACCAGCCAGAGTTATTGGCACCGTTTTTATTATTAATTTATTTATTTATTTCAACTTAGAAAGAATAAGAAATGAGGATATTAGACGAGAATGTATGATTGAAAGAAATATCGTAAGTAAGATGAAAATAAATGCCCTAAGGTGGTTCGGCCACATAGAAAGAATGAGTGATGACCGTCTGACAAAAAAAGTATACAAAGCTGATAAAAGAGGAATGAAAAGTAGAGGTCGGCCAAGAAAGAGTTGGCACGATCACATAAATGGGATTTTGAAAGATGGAGATGTTAGAAGTAAGAATAATAGAAGAGCGTGTATGAGACGATGTATGGACGTGAATGAAGCGAGGAATGTATGTCAAGAGAGAGGAGTCTGGCGTTCGGTTCTCTCTGCCTACCCCAAATAGGGAAATGGCGTGATGGTATGGTAGTTTTACACTGACGGGTTTATTGCCAAGCGGCAATTTCTTCCAACCAACCAGCCAAATTTTTTGGCACCGTTTTTATTATTAATATATTTATTTATTTCAACTTTTTATACAAATAGTTTTACACTGACGGGTTTATTGCCAAGCGGCAATTTCTTCCAACCAACCAGTCAGAGTTTTTTTGACATCTAGTTGTCATCTACACATTTGACTATCCCGTAAACTCGGGTTATAAAAAAATATGTAAATTGTATTTTGTTGCTTTTGTATTTTATTTTGACAGTTCTAAAGTAATTCTGTCAAAATAAATATTTGCAAAAAAAAAATAGCAACCATTTGTATTATACAATAAACTAAGTATAACTTTATGAGTTATAAAAATTATTTTTTTTGTCAGTTTTTGACAGATAGTTGTCATCTACACATTATACTATCCCGTTAACTCGGGTTATATAAAAAATATCTAAATTGTATTTTGTAGCTTTTGTATTTTATTTTGACAGTTCTAAAGTAATTCTGTCAAAATAAATATTTGCAAAAAAAAATTCAACCATTTGTATTTTACAATAAACTAAGTATAACTTTATGGGTTATAATTTTTTTTTTGTTTTGACAGATAGTTGTCATCTACACATTTTACTATCCCGTAAACTCGGGTTATAAAAAAAATATGTAAATTGTATTTTGGGTTGTAAATTTTTTTTGACAATTTTTGTCTATCCCGTAAATTTTATTTATAATTTTTTTTAATGCCAACTGTATTTTGTTCTTTTTGTGCTATTGAATTTTATTTTTGACAAATTTTACATATTGACAAAATAAAAGTATTTTTTCTAGTTGTTTGTTTCATTTCAATTATTTATCAAAATAAATATGTTGTGAATCCCTGCCACTATTGTTTGTGAGTCCCTTCTGTAAGGCCCGTCCAATAGCGAACGAGCATTGTGCCAGCGCCATCTTGAAATATTGCTGACCAATACCAAACGTGCGCCAATTTCAAATTTTACCAATACATACGCAAGTAGTAGACCAAAGACAACCGAAACAAATGTTTTTTTGTTCACTTTTTTATTATTGACTGGTTAGAAATTTATTACGTCATATGATAGATATTTTTTTCTTCTTTCCAATGATATACAATATGTTGGGGATTTACATCAAGGTCATTTACAAGAGGCAATATCAAATTGTACTACTAAAATGGGGTTATGTTCAGTTTATTTGCCCTAAAATCAATTTTTCAATTTAGATTGTGAATTTTTATGTGGTATTTACGAAATACGATAACTAACTTGTGTAAAAAAGTGATTTCTAACATCCAAGACCAAATAATTACGTCTTGCGAGTATCTGAAAGTCAAGTTTGACGAAGTATAAAATGGCGTAAATGCGTATTTTTTTTGCAGTTTTCAAATCGGAAATAATAACTCATTTTCCTCTAAAGTATTTATTTTCTTTGTATCATATGATTGCTTTATTATCGCTCCAAGTAGAAAACATGAAAAATCGCGAATTGAAATAAAACATATATTGAAAATTCCTCGTTTATTGAGATGGGAACTGTTACAAGTTGAATTCTATATTCAATGGCCTATATAAAATAAATAAAACATGTGTTCACAATAAAAAATATTGTAAAAGGTTGGTTAGTTATCTAGCTTTAGATAATAACCGCAAATTTATTTCGTCCCGAAGCATAATTAATTAATTTTCATATAAATGTAAACACCTCCATACGGGCTGTCGAGATAACGATATACCCAAGCAGACGACCATTAAGCAATTTGCGCACAAGGTCAAACACACCAAGGGTTAATGAAAAAAACAAAATTCTACACACCAAAATTTAGGGGCATTTTCATAAATGATAAGAATAAGTATTTGCCAGATGATTGCCATTCACAATGTCTTTTTTTTTTGTTAAAATAAACATACAGATATGATATAAACAACATGGAAACATAATAATAGCTGTAACTTGGTTTTTTATACTCACCAGCTTCTAAATAATATTGCCATATCTCAAAATTAAGTATCTCTAATCTCATACTTTTGAAACTTAATAATATGAAATTTAAAAAGAAAATAATTTGAGTTTAATATAATAGAATCCTACATGTCTTCTACAATTATTTTAAACAAAACTATTTATTAAACGATTGTTCAGTTTTATCAAAAACAATTTTTAGAATACCTATTCCTGTTTTCTGATTTAAATATATATTGTTCCGTGATATTTATTATTATTATTATTTATTACTTCTCGGGCAACTAACAGGTACTATGTCAAATATTAATTTAACACGCACCCAATAAAAAGTTGCCACATTCTGGAGACTTACCATATAAATCGTCTCACAGATCCCGACTGAAAACACAATTAAAAACTGTGTCTCCACCGGGAATCGAACCCGGGACCTTTGGATCAGCAGTCAGATACCCAAAAAACTGAGCCACGAAGGCCGACAATATATATTAATGTAGCTTGAAAAGAAAAAATATAAAAAGCCATAAAGAGGAACAAGTCTAGTTGTTTTATGATCAAAATGAAAACATTTGTGAAAGTGAGATCAGTTCTGTATGCCTGGATTCCAAAAATAATTGTTACATGTTAATAGATTTGAGTAGCATCATTAAATGAATAAATGTAACAACTCACCCAAATGATCGAGAGTAACTCCCATTGCCTTTCGAATGCTGACCAACGGAGCAATGTGTTGTGGTTGTACTCTGGCTGCCATGTCCTTGAGGTTATTGATGACAGTCCTCGCAACTTCTTGCTCAGACAGAGATGGCTTCAAAACCATTGACAGGTGGGGAGGTATGGGTTGTGATAATCTGTATATTAAAAAATCATAGTCATAAACCTAGTATTTAATTCTATGTCAAATTGTCCGTAGGCAAATTAGAAAATTTATTATTAGAGGGATTCATAAAGGCCATGGTATTTGGTTTGAAGACATGAATAGTCTTATACCCAAGTAAAAATATCAATTGTTTCAGACATATTAGGATTTCATAACCACCTCAATAAAAGGGATTGATTATTTTTATACTAAATACTTTTTTGAACCGTCTTAGGCTGGGTTGCTTCAAAAAAAGTATTGGTAATTGTATAGTCAAAATGCTTTGATTTCATAAAATTGTTCAAAATTTAGTCGTTTGACGGCACTAGATTTCAACGAAACAACCAAAAGTGTTGAACAATTTTATGAAATCAAAGTATTTTAACTATACTTTTGCATTGATCTATGTTCGAAAAACACAGCCTTAGGGTGGGTTTTTTTCAACCTTAGTTATAGTTATAGTTACCACTGGTTACTACAGAAAGGTGTTTTTCAACATTAAACTATGCATTTAGCATGTAACTATAGCCAGAAAAGTAACCAGCCAAAAACCGGTAGTTATATTTTTAAATTTGACAGTTATGATGGAGATGATGCTCATAATTTTTGTTCATGACTGACCATTTGACGTATGTACAGTTCGATTTCGTCAAATTTTGTTGAGTATATCTAAACACAGAATAATATAATTATGATAGTAGTATAAACGATGAGATGATAGTGATGTATTGAAGAAAAAGAAAAAAGTGTGGTTTGGTAAGACTGCAAATTTTTAGCATGATAATGTATTAAGAAATAGTGAGATATCTCTTTCATATAATTACCTATGACATTTACAAACATTGAAAATTCAAATGAGTTCACAATTACAGCAATTTTATGATAACCATCATTACTTGGAACCAGAAATACAAAAATAACAGAAAACGAGACACTAATATCTTCTATATTTTATATAGTATGAGCAAGACAGAGATAGAAAATGCTCAGAACGCACTGTTTACAATTTGTATAGAAATGTTAACATAGGAATAAAATGTGAAGTTGGCGTACATGCTTGTAATGGGGAATATTGGGCGTCTTTATACTTGCAGCACCCATAACATTGACTATGACATAACTACACTTGAAAAAATCGTTTAAAGATATCTGACTATTTTTTTATATAATCCCTAATTATATTTTAACTATAACTACCTATTTAATATGAAAAATCCACCCTTAGTGTGTTTACATTATAAACTGAAGTATAGGCTGGCCAATCTTGACTTTTGTATGACTCATCGCAAAAATATGTCGATCGAACAAAAATACTTCTGCTTTTAATGTATCTATTTCTTATTCTCTGTATATAAAAAAACAAAGACGGAAGATGAAAGTAAGTCGCAGTGAAAAAACCAAACTCCCATATAAAATGTTGAAACGTACGTCTTTTATAAATCATACACTTATTTCGAAGATACCACGTGACGTTTGTGAATGTGAATGACGTTTTAAAGAAATATTTCAAATCTTCGTCTATAGGGTGACAATTTGTCCTAGTGCGTATTTTTAAACAACAAAAACATTATTTTAACAAATAGAATGTATGAAATTTGTTTCATACACACCACAACCATTTATTTGTCATTGATATTTTATTATTTATTAAATATGATGTGTTTAACATGACCTGTTTTACTTTTGAAAAATTGTTTATATTGTGTAAAGTCCTCAGTTGCAACATCAAATCACAGTAAACCTTCAACATACTCGAACCAGTTGCTTCTCGGACTCCTCCATTAACACAGCAGCCCTACTATAGAACAATCTTGACCGAATTCTGTGTTTCACCTTCTCTTATTATAAGATCGAAAAAATATATTATTAATTTATCAGATTGCAAACCTTCCCAAAGGCTACGTAGTGCACTACTTCGGAAGCGTAGAATGGACCTAATTCCTTATAGCTGCCCTTACGCAGACATGTTAAGTAAGGTAAGAATTAATAATTACATTCTTTATTGTCTTAAATGATGTAATAAGTGAAAATGGAAAGATGATCAAAGTTAAATAAAAAAATTGGGTCCATTGTAAACAAAATGATGGTCACCGTATTGGCATCCAAATTACATGTAAAAACATACGACTTACGACGGGTCGCATAGTTTTTTGATGACGTCATACTAAAGTCAAGCGTGGCCGGCCTATATCTATTTTTTTTCATAGTAAGAACTATTATATGTATGACTATAGCACTTTAACATGGGGTAATGCTGAGATAATCAAGTTAGACACCCATTTTTTTTTCACACTTAAATGATATTAGATGATTTCAGCCAACATATAAAAATAAATAACGATACCAACCTTTCTCGTTGCTCTTGTTCTAACTTTCTCAATACATTCAAATTGTTCCGAAGAGCGTGTTTAAGACCAAAGTCATGTTGCGACGCGACTATGTCATCCTCAATATCCGCCAAGAAGTCCACGTCGATGCCCAATTCAGAAAGATTACGAAGACTCTCAACGTCCACCTTGATTTCACCTGAATCCTCCTGTAAGTAAATAATGGAAGTCTTTAAAAACTGAATTATTTACTGGTCAATCAAGGATAGTAAGGCATGAGCAGTAAAAAGACATTTCTTATTAAGACAGAATTATGTGTGTTGATGAATAAAATATTGCATACTGTTAATTTTAATTAAATTAATTTATAGAGCAGACTGATGATATATAATTCATATGTGGAATAATAAAAAGTTACCTCCGATGAATTTTCTGTAGAAGTCTTGGATGTCGCCTTTGATGGAAACATTTCATCCATGTTGTAAATAGCATTCCACGGTGAGTCAGGAGCAAACCTCAGCATATTTTCATTTGATGTTATACCAGTTTCCTCACCTATAAAAATATTAATTATACAGGGTGTAGAAAACATCAGGTGATGGGTATTAATGTAATAGGATGATAAGTGGACTGTATAATAAATAATACAGAAGACAACATAAGAGCGATGGAAATAGCAAACTGGAGGAGAGCGGTGGAGGACAGGGACGGCTGGAGAAGGATTCTGGAGGAGGCTAGAGCCTACACAGGGCTGTAGCACCAATTATGATGATGATGTTTCCTATTCTGTGGTTCACTTTCAAACTTGTACTTAATCACACACTTGTCACTTCCCATTGTTATTGTTATAAAAAAATCTTGCAGTTAATAATTTTCCAATGCAACAATTACTGAACACACTGGTGAGGGGTGGGACAAGGAAAGAAGATATGGAAATATGCGTTACACAGGGTGTTGTTTTCTGTATGTAAAATCTTTTGAGAAGTGATAGGATGGAGAAAAAATGTAGTACCAAAAATAACCGATTGAAGATATAGCCTTTTGAAAATACAAGATTATGTCATTTTCTTTCCAAGGTTTATTGACAAATGAAACAAAAGCAAGGAAAGAAATGCTGTACTTCAAGAGAGTCCAAATGTCATAATGGCCATCATACAATGCCCAGAGTATAACCATGGAAACATGGAATTTTTTTATATACATTGCATATTGAATATTGGTCAGTATTAGTTTGGTTCAATTGACAAATGAAAGTATATAAAACACTTACCGTAAGTATGATAAAGTAGATGACAATCTTCCTTAGAAACTGTTGCAAAAGTGGAATCATAAGATGGAGCGTATGAACCAAAAGCTCCATAATTCAATGGTTTCACACCTTTAACAAAATTCCTTCTATCCTCCTTAAAACCTAAAAAAGAATATATTATAATACTAAGTTACTTTTATATTTACAAAAGGACAATCTGAATCATAATCTAGCACAGGATAGGCGAGGGCGGAGAAAAATATTTATATATTGACAAATAATCATATATACATCAACGAATCATCATGCAGCAGAAGACACAAAGCAGAATGAATACTGTTAAAATTCGATTCTGAGAAAAATATACATTAAAACTGTTCAGTATAAGTAATTAATTTTAAAACTTTGATCAAAAATTCATTTCCTCGTAAATGAACTATTATATGCACTTAAGTGTATTTCGCAGTCTCCTATCCCACTCCATAGGGAATGTTTTAGAACATATTGATCTTTTCTTCCCCGGAAGTGCACGGTAACATGTTACTCGACATCGAACTTTCACCAGGCATTGACAGTACTTTTAGTTCTGGCGTGGAAATCATTTTGACTTAATCGGTAACCTATGTGCTAGTTCTTATGTGTTTTTTGTGTCGCTGTGCTGATTATATCAGTAAGTTAGTCATTTAGAAAAAATCCATTTGGTGACAACCATTTGCACTTGAGCAATATGAAATGTTTTTTTGTTTCAAATTATATATCTTGATGTTGTGTGAATACCTTGCAAAGTGCCCGTTCCGTGCGCTATTCTACCAGTGAAGACTCCGAGAGAGACCGGCCTCTGATTGTTGGACGGTGTCATACCATCGTTGTCCACGAGCACCTGCAGAGAAGTGAAACCCTGACTGTCCATGCGTGGGAATGCTGAAACAATTACAGATAAATAGTACAATAGTCAAGTTGTCAAAAGTCCCCCTTTTTTACAAACTTATAAAAATTAGGCTTGTATTATTTAAATTATAGATTTCATTTCTTTGCTACAAACCATTGTCAATTTAATTTTTATTGACTCTGGATGGTTTTCGAACCATCCATTTGATTGAATAAAAATATTTTTTTTGTTCCAAAATAGAATTTATTTCAATGTTATTGTAAGGATCTCTATTGTATTGTTTTAAAAGCTTGTTGCTTTAATATGACAAACCATTTCGAAAGTCAATAAAGAATGCTTTCATTCTTTGTTTATTAGCTTTGAGAAGTGACCTTAACCTTTTTAAGACGAGCGTCATGTATAGATGCCCACCGGGTGCGTGCCTAAACGCCGAGCGTCATCTATACATGCCCTCATGCTATACACAATTGTGAACCTCCATATCTCAGTAAATTCATACTTGATTGAGACTAAAATTGGATGAATATTACTCCCATATATTTGACTTCAAGACATCTGTCGGTGAATCAACAAAACAATTGCTAAATTATTTAAAAAAATTAAAAACTGTAAACACTGAAATTCATCGATCATCGCCGGCGATATTCACACTCTCCCGCGCTTTGTAAGGATGTAATACGCATGCGCGTAGGAAAGAGGGATACTGCGCCAGTTCATATTGTTGTTTCGCGCTCAACATTCTGCTTTGAATTCGTTCCTTACCAATACACAATCGGCGCATATTCCTTATCTACATCAAATGCCGGATGGATCACGTGACATATCGATGACGCCATGTACCCTTTTGTATGGAGATAACTACGATGAAGATTATTCTTCATTTATCTTATGTTTATATTATGAAGTGTTCAATTTCATTGAGTTTATGTGATCTTTTGTTTATCTTTGATCTTTTTATGATATATCTACATCGTTAGATTTTTTTTTACCGTTATTATATTCAATTAAAACGAGATTGAAAAAAAAACTGTGTACGACGCGAAATACTGTCCGTCCGTAGGTAATGCAAGTACATGTACCTACCCGTCTTGATTGGGTTAATGCCATTTTAGTATGATAACTGAAATTATTATAGATGAGCATCCGCAAGCTTTTTATCAGACTTGAGATACACATAATATGTGATATATAAATTGTCTCTACTATAATGTTTAATATAAAATAAACCCATTATCTTAGAGCAAACTCAAGTAACAAAATATGTGATATATAAATTGTCTCTACTATAATGTTTAATCTGCATATAAATAAAGTAGACCTGGTAAGATTGTCGTTCTGGATTTGCGAATGTTTGTGCACGACTATATTCATGTCAGTCTGCCCAAGGCTGCCTGTTCTTACATTCGTTTGAAATCTTTCTATGTGGAAATCGGCAATTTTACAGTAGAGTAAAAAACTTACAATATTACATTTTTATAATATTACATTTGAAACAGTATAAAAACACAAAGCCTCACAAGCTGATATGTTTTTTTTTATTATTTTCAAAAGAAAGTTAGTTTAAATGTTATATAATAAGAATTAAAGAATGCTTTTATGCTTTACTCGCAGAGTCGCCAAAATTGATATATGTGAATTTACCCTGAAGATGACAAAAATACCAACATTCTGATATATGCGTCCCTATCGTAATTAGACCTCAAATGGCACGAAGTAATAAAATCCGACACAGGGAGAGTGAGCAATTCACGTTGAACAAATGGTCCCTTTTGCATTGTGGGTCAGATTTGCTTTCCTCGCGTTGTTCCACCATTCTTTCAGCTGTCAAATATTCGAAAGTTACCTACTTTATATTTTTATCGTAATTAATATGTATTGATTTAGTTTATTTTCCAATATTTAATAACTTTATATTTTATTTTCTTTCAGAATCAAATTTTAGCCTATATAGTTACAAAAAAATGTAAGTTGAAATTTCAATTCTCGATGAATTTAGGTAAATTTTAAATCAACATTCACATATGGAAAGAACGTAGGTATTTGTTTAAAGATACTTTCATAAATGAGTTGGTGATTATTGTATTTCGGTGTACAGGTTATGTCATTCTTCTAGGAGTAGGTTAATAAGTGCAGAAGGAATGGCACATGAAAATAACATGTTGCGAATGGTTGCACTTAGGGCAAACGAATCTAAAGAACAGCAAGAAAGGAGATGTGAAGCCAGAAGATTACGAATGACGGCGTATAGGGTATTACAATTTCTGCAGCAAGAAAGAAGAAATACAGATTTTCAGTCTTCAAGTAATTGGATAGAGGTAGGGAGTCGTGATAATTTAATGATAATAGATCAGATGAATATGCAAGACGTTGAAGTAATAGAAATTACTGCACTTGAATGCGCCATCTTAGCAGCATTAAAAGTATAAAACAGCCTCTAAGTCTTCAAGTCATAAGGCCCCTGAGGAGTCAAATTGAAAACGCTTAACAATATCGCCAAACACTATTTTTTTTGTATGTAAAATAACAGATGTGGCATTGAAACATGAATCATGGAGACAAAAGGAAAATTCTGCTTTTTCCTATAGTTGCAATATAGATATTAACCTATAGTTGCAATTTATTTCTGAGCCAGTATCAACTTTTGGTAGAATGTCTATAATTTGTACATATTGTGGTGATTCGAAATGGAAGGGAGAAAACCCAGGAATGTGTTGTAACAATGGAATAGTACACATACCTGCAATAGATATCCTCCAGAGCCTCTTTATACATTATTAACAGGTAATTCTATAAATGCATGCCATTATAGAATTAAGTATTTTAAAAGTCATGTTAGAAGATATAATAGGACGATGTATGAGAGGGTCAGAAATGAGGACATAAGGAAAGAATGTAAGATAAAGAAAGATGTCATTAATAGAATTTAAGTGAACACATTGAGATGGTTTAGACACATGGGCAGAATGAATTAGGAACGCCTGACGAAGAAAATATACATTGCGGACAGGAATTGAATGAGAGGTCGGGGCCGCCCAAGTAAGGGATGGCATATCCATGGGAACGCTATTTTGAAAGGCGGAGATGTCAGAAGCATGAACAACAAATGAATATGTATAGGACAATGTATGAATGTCGATGAATGTGTGTCAAGATAGAAATAAGTAGCGTTTGGTTCTCTCTGCCTACCCCGCGAGGGACATGGCGTGATGGTATGTATGTAATGCTTGCTTTCAAATGAAATTTTTAGGAATAAACTAAAGAATTATGAGTTATTATTATGAGTGATAGAGTTAGATGTGTTACAAAGGAGGATCAAATTAGAAATGAATACGTCCGAGGTAGTTTTGGAGTCGCCTCTATTCCGGAGAAACTAAAGGCCAGACACCGATGGTACGGACACATTACCAGACGAAATGAGGTTCATATAGTTAAACTCACACAGGATATACGCACTCAGTCCAGAAATAGAGGCCGTACATAGGCCACCTGGTGGACAAATATTAAGGAGTTGAGGGAGGAGCAACTAACCAGAGAAATGACGCAAGATGGAAAGATCTCCGAAGGGCAAGAAAGGAAAGGTCGTACCAGAAGGGCCGCTCCAGATGAACTGGGAAGAGGCAAGGAAGAAGAAATCTATATTTTCAAAACATTTCTGTATGTTTCATTTGATTAACAAATTATTTTACTTTCAAATTTATGAAGATAAATTTAAGAAAATAAAATTAAATAATTGCCAACAATCAATTAATTTATTCACATAAAAATATCATCATCATTATTCTTAGCGTCACAACTCTTGATGGGTCCTATCTGTGTCCAAGAATCTTCTCCATACTGTTCTATCGTTGGCTGCCACCTTCCAGTTCTGCTGCCCCATGGCTCATGACTATGCTGAGGTCCTGGTAAAGATCATAAAGCTCGGTGATATATATCTTTTACGCCATGTTTGACAGTCGTTAATAGGTACATAGGTATATTCTGCATAAGATTTTTCTTTCAAAGGCATCCACTCTGTTTTCATCGTGTTTTGTTAATATCCAGGTAGGTATCTGATAAAAATATATTACTATCAAATTCAACAAAACTTATTAACGTGGTAAGTTTTCTCAATATCTTTAACAATGTATATCTTTGTCAAAAACTTAATTGAAAAAACTTGAATCGAACTATAAAAACTATATAACCATATTGAATCGAACACATTTTCCTATTCTGACATATACGCATTGTCGTCTCGATACTCGACATACATACATCACCTAATAATAATAATAATTAAAGACTTTTAAAGTATTAAAAATACAAAATATATAAAGGGAAAGAACACGGGAATCTCTTCGGTGACGGATCTTTAACCAGTTCAGTCGTTGCCTGCTCTCGGATACGTGGTCGAACTTCCTGAGTCCAAACACGTATAGAATGCAGACATTTTGTAACCGTTCGAGTTTGTTAAGTTGATCTTCAGTTGAATGTCAGCGTAGTCAAGTAATGGTAGCATGTGTTGTTGAGTTATGCGACATCCTACGTAGGCGATTCAAAGCGAACGCGAATGCGAAGCGATCCGAACGGATATATGCGAATTCAAAGTGATGCGGTGCGACGCTGCGGCTCTGTCCTACGGGCACGCGAATCGTGCTTCTGACATTATACTTTACCAAAAAAAACTATGGCACCGCTTCCAATTCGCGCGAAAATATCAAACAAATTGATCGCGTTCGCTTCGCATCATACCATGTCACACCGTACCCTACTCGCGGTCGGTAACGCAGGACACTTCAATAGTTACCGACTAATTGTTATTTTCGCGCCGCTTCGCGTTCGCCTTGAATCGCCTACGTAAGACGTCGCGTTAGAGTGATTTTAGTCTTAACTGGTAAATAATTTTTAAGTCGGCCTCATACGTTCTCATTTGTTATTCAACAGACATACGACAAAGTTTAAGTATTAAATTTAGACTAAAATTATTATATTTATTTGTTTGTAAATTTTTGGAAGATTAACAGCATATATATTACATCTAATATAATAATTTAACAGCCAATTAGAAGTCTCCGCTGATTGGCTATACTGTCAGTTGCAAGTTGAAAAATATAACATAATAATATAATATGTTTCTGTAACAGATAAAGTTTCATCGTGAAACGGAGGTAAACATAAACAAGAAAAAAAAATTATCACCGACGAGAACATACATGATTTTATATTTTAGTGGTTACAGTTGGCAAAATAAATTATAGTATTAAAAAAATTGCACTTAGAATACATCTCGCTACTGTAATGCTAATCTGAAATACATCAAATTCTGGTGAATTAAATATAAAATGTCCATAACCAAACTATAGTACCGCTTTAATGTCTGCAGTTAAAATAAGAGTCTGCGAATGCTTGCTAAATTAACTGAAAAGGCGAATATCCTTATTTAAGCATAAAAAATTATACAATCTAAATACACATAACACACAATAGGTGATCATTTAAGTAATATCATTTAATTTAGATTTAGACTACATGTTGAGTTTGCAAACATAATTTATCGGTCATTTGTCAAACGTCAAGTCAAATGTCAACCACGGTGTTGCCAGGATTTAAAGTACTAATTATTATTGGAGAGTTGCATGAAAAAATATTAATATTTATTACATGTTTATTTACAAGGAGTTTAAAATATCAATCTTTCTAAAATTAACCAATTTATTATTTTGTAAATTAATATTTTATAAGAATAACGTCTTTGTGCGGAGGCGACAAACACAGCAGCGAAAAATAAAGCTTGCTCCGTGTCATGGTTTGTGAAACGCAAATTAAGAAACTAAAAGAGAAGTTTCGTTTGACTTCTACAATAGGGTTTGCAACCTTTTTAACCACTTTGCGAATTATATGCGTTTGATTTAGTTGAAACTCAGCAATCTTCGTATTGCCTGTATAATTAAAAATGGTCCCTCAGTGTCTCCCGTCCCTTCGGTGCCTCCTGTCCTTTTAATGTCTCCTGTCCCTCAGTGCCACCCGTCTCTTCAGTGTCTCCCGTCCCTTCAGGTTCTTCTGTACCTCCCGTTCCGTCAATGCCTCATACCCCTCTTCGTTTCCTCCCTAATCTTTCATCCCTTCAGACAGTAACTTCAGACCCCTCAGTACCTTCAGATCGTTCAGTACCTTCAGTACCTTCAGACCCCTCAGTGCCATGGACCGCCGGAGGCGGTCATTTACCGCGCAGCGGTAAAAGCCGGCTGCAAGCCCTAGCTTCTCAGCTAGTATAAAATAAACCCATTATCTTAGAGCAAACTCAAGTAACAAAATATGTGATATATAAATTGTCTCTACTATAATGTTTAATATAAAATAAACCCATTATCTTAGAGCAAACTCAAGTAACAAAATATGTGATATATAAATTGTCTCTACTATAATGTTTAATATAAAATAAACCCATTATCTTAGAGCAAACTCAAGTAACAAAATATGTGATATATAAATTGTCTCTACTATAATGTTTAATATAAAATAAACCCATTATCTTAGAGCAAACTCAAGTAACAAAATATGTGATATATAAATTGTCTCTACTATAATGTTTAATATAAAATAAACCCATTATCTTAGAGCAAACTCAAGTAACAAAATATGTGATATATAAATTGTCTCTACTATAATGTTTAATATAAAATAAACCCATTATCTTAGAGCAAACTCAAGTAACAAAATATGTGATATATAAATTGTCTCTACTATAATGTTTAATATAAAATAAACCCATTATCTTAGAGCAAACTCAAGTAACAAAATATGTGATATATAAATTGTCTCTACTATAATGTTTAATATAAAATAAACCCATTATCTTAGAGCAAACTCAAGTAACAAAATATGTGATATATAAATTGTCTCTACTATAATGTTTAATATAAAATAAACCCATTATCTTAGAGCAAACTCAAGTAGTAAAAAAAATTACCCTTTTTAGCTAATTTCCGCCTGTGCTGTTCCCTGGCAGCTTCCATCTTTAATTTCACCTCGTCATCAGCACTGGAAGCATTGTCTTTCACACCGTCATTTCCTTGAGTATGCATTCCATGTTTCAATGCTTTCTGTAAAAAAAATTAAATTTACAAATGGAAATTTAAATTGCATCACTCTACAAGCTAAGATTTTTTAAATTTTGGAATTCCAGACTAATTGATTCTGCAAAGCTTTTAACAAAAAGAATATTTTGAATTCAAAACTCAACAAATACTATGTACATAATATACAAAATTACTTATTAAATGGGCTATGCTAATACCAATGAATAAAACAAGCAAATTTCGGAAAGATGAAACGTTTATTGCATGCATTTTCATACTTTATCAAAATGTTTTTTTTTTAATAGATGCAAATCTAAAACATAAAAATTGAGAATTGTAATTCTAAACTGGTAATCTTAAACTCATTTTTTCTCTCCTCAATGTTACACTTTTCCATAGTTTTTTTTAATTTAATTTTAAAAAATTGGGAAACTTACAAAAATAAAAATTTAACAGTATAATAAATAAATCCCATCCTCTGCACCAGTTTGATACATGGTATTTTCAATATCATATATAAATAAATACAGGCATATTGAACTATTTACACTGTTATAGAATACAGTAATTTGATATATAAGGTAGAAGTACAAATAATAATATACATGAACCACAAAGTGAGAGAAATATAGTCGATTAATTATCGATATATTGGAGAGCGCCTTATGCTCAACACTCGTTTATATGTTTCCTAAATCTAACGAAGAATACTGAACTCCTGAATCGTGCATACTCAAAAAATACCTAGAAGCTATACTGATTGACTATTGTGAGGCGCAACATCAATATATTACAAATCACATGAGTAATTTTAACTTGATCAGCCCAACATGTACTCACTGCTGGTAACAAAAAATTAATTATTCCTGTCTGTGGCTCCTATAAAGGATCCTGGACATACAGAATATGTCCACGGACCTGATCCATTCCAAATTAACTAGCAAGACATATTTCTATATATAGATTCTATAAAACAAATCCTAAATATGTATTGAACACTTGTTTATAAATTGACAGCAAAACCATAACTAACTAAGCCTATCAAAAATATTAATCCAAATGTAAAATATATACCTACATGAAAATATGTTTAAATAAAATAATGGGTAAATGTACCTACTTTATAAAATGATAGAAATAATCCAGGATTGATGTCAAAATTACAAATACAAATTTGGACAGATATTTTTTTAATAAATGTATTCTAATATGCATAATAATAATAATAAATACTTCCTTGCACCCTGCGCAAGTGGCGAGATGGCAATTTCTTCCAACTAACCAGTGTTTCCAGCCCAGAAGTAATATTAACATTAGAAATTAATTTAAATAATTTTCTCGTCTGCTGGGGATCGAACCCAGGACGCCCGCACAGAAACCAAATGGCTTACCAACTGTGCCAAAGCGGTCAGCATAGATACAAATATCATTATAGAATTTTTGTTTTCAAATTGCGTTATTATGAACACAATATTATCTCTGAATTTTATCCAGAACCAGTCATATATATGATTGAAATAGATATAATTTACAAAAAAAATAGTCACCGTTTAAAAATTGATTAAAACATAAACAATATAGTTTGTATGTATATTATAATGAATGATTTGTAATATCGAAAATGACAGAGGGGAGCGTATCATTAGGAATATGTAGTTGGACTACTTAAAGAAGTAGAATTATATGAGTCGTATCATTTAATTGTTCAGTGTCTAATCCAAAGTATACCTAAATACATTACACAATTATGTATTTCCAAATATTTCATAATCAATGTTATTGAATCAATCCTGAATGTCAATAAAACAAAACAAAACACATGTCAATAAACAAAAGTAAAATAATGAAAACAGTAACAAAACAGCCATCTTTTATCCTACCTTCAGTTTTCCAACAGGTTTAGGCGGCTTTCATAACATTACACAATGATGATTAATTTATCGATCCAAAATAAAAATTGCAACAGAGAAATAAAAATGTCACATGTGAATATAAAAATGTTTATTTAAATCACTGGTGTTGAAATGGGACAGCGTCGGAATGAAAAGTGCTATTGAAAACATTCCTAGATTAAAATAATAAAGGTCATGTTGAAGATAAAAAGGTCTTAAATCAGTTGTAAATTATCTAATTGTTTGTAAGAAAAATATTACGCTGCAATCAAAAATAATTACAAATGTATCGACAATTCATTTTAATACTATTGATCTCAATATGAAAACAATCTGTCGATAAACAAAATATATACAGAGAAATAATGTTATCTTATTACATAGAATTATGATGAAAAAAATAGTAAATATATTTTTTCTTCTATTTAATTTAGTTCACAAACACGTCTTCCATTCACCGATATCACTCAATGCTGAGCATCGTCAGAATGGTATGTGATTCTATGTGATTATGGAGTTCTATCATGAAGTGACAGTTTCAAAAATAGCTCATCGTATACAGAGAAAACCAAGGTCATATTTTTTTCATGCGAAAAGTCATATTATGTATTTTTCATCTAAATAAAACCATGATTATAAACAGTGATTTATGAAACAATTTTTCTTTTGTTCCGTGTTTGAAAATGAATGAATCTTCTTTTGGTTCCTCGAATCTCATATCTTACATTTACACAAGTAGTTTGATGTTAACATATCAAAAAGGCAAACCAAACAATCAAAGACAAAACTTACACAATTTTTTCGAAACAAGACTTACCTTTGAATGTATTTGCACAAAAATATTCTACACAAGTTTTTATTAGTTATTGACAAAGAAAGAGAAACAAAGACAACACAACTAAAACACAAAAATGTCGGACAACATCAACCAAATGAAAAACAAACAAAATAAACTACATACAAATAAATTAAAATTAAAATAAGTCATCGATTTTTAAAATAAAATAATAAGACTGAGTATGTAAATTACTATTGAAAATAGCAACTAAAAAATAAAAATAGAATAGTTAATTACAGAAGTAAAAATAAATTAAAAAAATCATACATATGACAAAAATTGAAAATTGATATTTTTGACTTCATCAGATTCGGAGAACCATAAAACATGATTTTTTTGTTGTGAATAAAAAGCCAGTGATTAAAATGTGATAAAACAAAAATAATATGACATAATGTAATGAGTTCACATTGAAACTTACAACGTCCATTTTTCCCATGTCGAATCCCAACTCCCGAATCGGTATCTCGTACATATACGTGAGGATGTTCCCCAGAGGTCTCAGCTTGGCCGGCTGTAACTGACGCAGGCCGATATGAAGCAGTTTCCTGGCCGCCTTGTGGTAGACCGTGCCCGCTTTGTTGTACTTCATTGCGTTGTTGCACATCAACTTAAAATCGCTCTGAAAATGTTTAAAAGATTTATTTAATAATATTTGTACACATATTTTAAACATTTTTGTACTCGTATTTTAAACATATTTACAAAAGAATTAAATGGTTCTAAGATATATAATATAAAGTCACTAAGTGCTATGAAAAATAAAACAATCTTGTTGGATTCTCAACAAAGGAAGAATGAACATTGAAAATATATTTTTTAAAATTATGAAATGATATAAAACTGTGATATTATAGCTGTAAATTGTAATTTGTATGTTTGATATGTTATAATTATGTGTTAGACATAATGGGATACATAAGTATGGACTGTGTCAGTTAAAATGAATAGATAGTATTCATTTTGTCATTGCCAACATATACTAAATTGTCTATTTTTCATAATTTTTGTTGTACTATGTTTCACTATTGTACTGTTGTAATTTTTTGTATGGTTATTTTGGATTTTGAATAAATAAATAAATATTTTTTTTCAATGGCAAACAGAAATTAAATTAGTAAGAAAGGGAATAATTAAAAAATTGTACCAAATTTTTCCCTTGATTTTCATTGTAAACAATATTCAAATGTATAGAAATGGGAATTCATTTCAAAATTAAAAGTGGAATAAGCAATGACATAATACACAATACACAAGTAATGAAAAATTGTGACAATTTAACGAATGAATAAACAGTGAGTTCTTACGATAAAGCAGTTCAATGATTTGTATTCATTATCATCGATCTTCTGTTTCATTGTACAGAAGTCCATGGGACGTTTGATGATGGTTGAGTAGTTTGGGGCAAAGTTGTCGGTAACTGGCCACGCAAAGAACTGGTTCTGATCTCTTTTCTCCAGATTCTTGAGGAGTTGTTCCAGCAGCCGAGATAGGGGCTTCCTCTTCTGCCTCTGGCTCAAAACGCAAGAACGAGGTTCGCGAGCTCCAGAGTGGCTGGGTGAATAAGGTCCCGGACTACCGAGGTAGCTCAGTTCTCGACGCTTCACAAGAGGCTCTTCGCTTCCAGATTCATCATCATTGGATCCGTCCCCCTCTTCACGTGTTACCTGTTGAAATGTTTCAAGCTTTAGTAAAAATAAAGTGGTTTAAATATCTCTCGACACTAAGCCAGGCATACAATGATTATATTATGGTTTATGTGGACTAAATATAATAACGCTACCTTCATGATAATTTAACTTAATTTAGAATAAAAATGTTTGAAAACACAATTACAGTGATTTCTATGATCGAACCAATTCATATATACCTCATGCATTTAGAACATTTACTGAAATATTTGAAACCGTAGAAGCAAACAATGTCCCAATGCACAATATTATCGAAATTAATGTAAGTACTTACCTCTCGTTTTCTTCTGCGTCGTTTTTTTCGTTTATCGTCATGGTCAGACAGGATTTCAGTATCACTTGTATCCCTCATTTCTGAAATAATAAGATAAAGATTGAATAAAAACAAAATAGAAATATTTATCTGGCATATCATTCTTTACAGCAAGCAACCTTCAGTTTTCTCAGAGTTGCGCTTCGAAGATTCATCCATAATTTCAAATGAGGGTTATTTATATATTTTAACAAAACAATAGCACTCAACGAAGAATAAATAATGTTTATTTTATCTCACCATAATCGTTTATCTACAAAACTCAAACAAATCAATGAACTCGATTATTGACATTTACAAGACGCCATGATGCCCATGATGTTAGAATTAGGGATGCAAACGATACATCGATGTTTTCAAAACATCGATGTATCGTTCATAAACATCGATGTTAACATCGATGTTTTGATGAACGATATATCGCCGATACATCGACCACAAAAGTCAAAAACATCGACATCGATCATAACTCATAACTTATTAATTTCGTTCGTAGATTCCGTCGCGTTACGACTTATTGATACGTGTACTACTAATAGGATTAAATTATTGTTTGCAATATTGCTTTTATATTATATTTTTAATTTCACTGTTTATATATCTTATTCTTTATTGTTATAGTATATCGTCCATAGATCCTCCGGACATTTGGAATCGTCAGTTACAGTTTACGAATAATAATTTTAATAACACAGGTTTTATTTTTACTGTCGCGTTAACTGAATGAAATACGATGAAAATACTGTATAAATATGTATTCATGTGATATAGAAATATTCCACCTCTGTACACGCAAAGCCTTGTGAGGTGGTTATATATAATAAGTGAAAAAAATGATTTTTTAAATTATAATAAATACATTTTCATTAAAACAAAATCCATATTATCATTTATGATTTTACTTTACTTTATTTTTTATATTGCTAAGGTCATTACGGCATATTTTTCTAAATATATCTAAAATATAGGAAAAACATCGACGATACATCGATGTATCGTTCTTATTGCCGATGTTTTCTAACATCGATACTTTGTCATAAAAACATCGATGTTTTTAAGAACGATGTTGCATCCCTAGTTAGAATTCCATAAACAAAAATCATATCGATACCACAGACAAATATCGAGAATCTCATAGATTTTTATTATAATATACTAGATGTCGTAGTTGGCAAATTTTGTATAAATCGAAGTGAGGAATTTTTCCGGGGGATTTTTGACGTTTTAGTTAGCACCACATCGATTTAGAGAACAGTTATCTAGGATGTGTTTAAATCAGTTGAAATGTAAGGAAAACTGAAATATGTTGCCAACCAAAACGTCAAACGCGCAATATTCCATGACTCACTTTTTGCACGGAGTACTACATCACGAGAAGCTAAATAGGCCAAAATAAATACCAATGCGCATGCACCATTTATTTCTTCTAAAAAATGGATTCCCGATGGAGACACAGTTTTTAATTGTGTTTTCAGTCTGGATCTGTGAGACGATTAATATTGTAAGTCTCCAGAATGTGGCAACTTGTTATTGGGTGCGTGTTAAATTAATATTTGACATAGTACCTGTTAGTTGCCCGAGAAGCAATATTAAATAAATAAATAAATAAATAATATTCTTGGCGATTTTTCACTATAAAGAATGTCATAATTTGTCAGCTGGTCAAACGGCGAAATCAAAACTCTCATGATTACCCATAACATGGATATAATTATCATAATATGGAGTTCTATAATATTCTTACATATTATAGAACTACATAGGGGGCAAGAAATCGCCAAGAATATTATTGTTTCAACCATGAAAGTATAATTGGTTTAGAAATTTTTCAATGAACTTCCGCTTGAAATATGTACGTCGATCATTTTCCTATGGTTTTCAATTATTGAAAACCATAGGAAAATGATTACAACTGTGAAAAAATTCTTCAAGGGGATGGTTGTACAGGTGTAGTAGATTTAGGCACACATGTATTTGTTTGTGACTTGTGTTGTTTCTGTGATGGTGGTTATTGTATATTCTCTTGTGTGAATCTGACTTTTTGATAATTATTTTTATGTAATGTGATAGAAATTGTTTAGGCGATAAATGGACCCCAACCAATATACTATGTATAATAGGTACATGTTTGTACACATATTGTGTTTAATACATACATAATCAATATTGTATATGCTGGTATAATCTTAATATTTTCTCTATTTATTTTACATTTTTGTTTTGTCATTTAATAGCACACATCCTCCTGACGCGACCTCTCCTGTTCGCGTTATTATTTTTATTTGAATTCGGCGCCAAATCAGACCACAAACTAATATTTAAGAAAAATAAAATGTGAAAAAATTTTGACAATAAAACATAACCAAAAATATGTGACATTACGCGTGACAAGATGAGAGTCGAAATTAGACACGCGTCGTGTCAGCACGGACCGTGCTCACGGAACAGCTGAGAGATGTATGTCCGCATCCCTCGTGGCCAGAGCAGCTGCAAACCGCACCAAAGGGTATCGGTTAGGCTCGCTTCACATCGGCAGCCATGGACGTGACACCTGGACTGCCGAAATGGATCGGCGCACCACCATTCGGCGAGAGAGCCGCTTTCCTGGACCGAAGTGGGTGCTGAGTTTGGAAAGTGTTCCAAACGCTGTTGGGTCGCGCTGGACCCTGGAGTAACGGCCTGCATCTCCTTGAGACTCGCGCCGCCGCTGTTCGCTCTTGCCAGTCACCCAACCGGCATCTGCCGGTGTCTGGGACCCGAGGTTGCTTTCGCCGATAGCCTTGCCCCTTCGCCCATCGACGACGGTCCATTCCGGCATCGGCGGTGCATCAGCACGCCCATGGCCGAGAAGAGAAAATTATGTGTGCCCCAAAACAATATTTGTGATATTTTTTTTTATTTCCGTGTGACAATATTTCGGCTGTGTGATTTTTATTTCATTATTTTACTGACATTATTTTAACGTGCGACGTCCAATATTGACTCTGTTTATTTTAATTTGTGACGTCCTAATTTATTACCAATTTTAATTATTTATTTTATTAGAAATTTTTATCATTTTATCTTGTGACATGACCGTGCCGTCTGACGTTTGTGCGCTGACACTTGACATTTGTGTATCGTCAGACCACGGCTTCAATTATCGTTTAGTTTTTTTTTATTCATCTCGTTCAGCGAGGTTATGTGTGGACACTCAAATTCCATTCCAACATTGAAAAAAAAGGTGGGCTCTACCTCCCAGCATCTTGGGAGAAGGGTATCACTCCCTCTACTGAACTATAATATACATAAGTAATGTATAAATTTTGTATGTTCGTATATTTTGTTATGATATTAATAATGAAATAAAAAATATAATTATAGACGTTTCAACACAACAAATCTATAGATATTGCAGAAAACCATGCGTTTTTTTTTTTTAGAAAAATTAAGCGCGCATGCGCATTGGTATTTATTTTGGCCTATTTAGTTTCCCGTTACTACATCTAGTATATTATAATAAAAATCTATGGATAATCTACACAATAACCATAGATTTTAATATATATAAATAGATTTTCATTTTAATCATATATTTTTCATATAATATACTAGATGGATTACTCCATGCATAAAGGAATATCGCGCGTTTGATGTTTTGGTTGGCTACATATTGCAGTTTTCCTTACATTTCAAACACAAATCAATCCGAAAACAATTTTTTTCGACAAATCAATCCGAAAACAATTCACATTAGTCGTTATGCTCTAGGTATATAAAACGATGTGGACCAAACATCAAAAATCCCCTGTAAATATGCCTCACATCGATTCATATAAAATTTGCTAATTACTACATCTAGTATATTAAAATAAAAATCTATGATTATAATATACCTACTAGATGTCGTATGAATAAACCTTGGAGGAGTAAGAATAAACAAATTTTTATTCTCTTCAAAGCATCTTATTATTATTTTATGATGCGCGTCTCTTTTCGGCTGTCACCTGTATTGTCGCATTTTCGAAGTTATGTCACTTTTCAAAATATTATATATTTTTCTCACGTTTTTTTTTTCATTAAGTTGTCCATATTTTAAAAAAATTCTTTGTGGTGTCTGACAGTACCTAGGCTATGCTTCTCCACTATGAAAAGTTGACAAGTATTCCATCTAGGTATTATACTATACACCCTATACACATTCCGAAAACAATTCACATTAGTCGTTATTATCCAACAATACTGTCGATTCGTTCAAGAGAATGAAATTCTTTTGAAGGAAGAGACAGTTTAAATCCATGATACGCGAGATTGTATGCAGGGGCCTATATTTTTCACGGTGTTTCCAACTTTAAAGTCAAAAAACACCAACTTTGAGGCTTCGCAGCATATATGTTCCATAAACGGATTTACTCAGAATTCGGAGTAGAACATTTCGTGTGTCTGTGTGTGTGTTTGTGTGTGTGTGTGTCCCCTATTAACTTTTGATCCGCTCAATTTACAGAGCTGAAATTTTCAGGATATATAAACAGTAACAGGTCTACAAAACTTTTATACTCAGAATTGTGAATTTTTGTTTCACTCAGGGGTTATCAACTTTTGAATTTTTACTTTATTTTTCCATATATCTCAGAAACCATAAATGCAAAAACAAAATACAAAATCTCACACTTAATTTTTCAAAAAAATTCCAGAATTTCTCAAACATTTTTTACTAAGAAAAATATTTTTTTATGACAAATTTATTATTTTATTTTATTCGGAAACATAACAGCTTTTGTATATAAAATATAATAAAGTTAAGAATTAATTAATAAGAAGCCTATTATAATGTTTCACAGAGTAGGTAGGTATTACAAATACCTACATTTACGTCTAATTTATGAGAATATTGATCATGAAGGGTTTAAGGGTTTATAAGGGTTTATGTGTTTAACTGCCTATATTTCCAATTTTTTAAAAATATCGAAAGAAGCCGAAACATCCCAACTAGATAATTTTATTTTCTATAAAAATATTAACATTATAGTAGTACATCTCAATTTTTATAACAATTTTTTATAAAAAATGAATTAAGTGACGACCTATATACACAATATCTAAGAAGGCTTAATATTTGGTACTTAATCTCCAAACATACATACATACCATCATGTTGTTTTCATATTCCGGGTAGGAAAAAAGAACTGACCTCCGTATTATCCTATATTGACATACATACCTACATGTGTTGTATAGAAAACATAATATCTTGAAATATTCAATAATTTGGCTTTATGGGTTTATAGTTTGATACTTATTCTTCAACTATACGTACTATCGCTATCGACAGTTGGATCTCATGTGTTTCATGCAACTAGTATAATAAAAATGTATGATTATCGGTTATATCTATTTTAACATGTGAATATTTTATGTAATCAGACATGTTGCAGCAAAATTGACCCTACAAAATGTGCTCGTCCTCTACGACTTGTGAGGAGGGTGCGAGTAGGTACGATGTTTTCTAATGCTATACTTTTTGACACAATTCTTGAATGTAGTGTTGATTAATCAAACCATGCTGAGTGGATAGTTAAGTGTTGGCCGCAACCCACTCACTTCGTTTCTCTGTAAACATCTGTTACAAAAAAGAAAATATTTTTTTAAGGAAGTCAATCATTCTTTCGCAACAATGGCGCTACGAATAAACTTCCCCATAATAAATCAATAGATAATATTAAAACACGACAGAAATGTCTGCCAATTCGTCCATAACCGTAATATCTAATTATGTATTATAATTAATTACGAGCAAGAAACAAAATCGACATTGAAATAAAGTAATTATTCATAATATTAATATTGTTAATTTGAATTAATTATTATTAGCGGGAAAGTTCACAAAAGGGAAACCCAAGTAGGCATATATACAGGACCGACCCCTATCATGAGACAGAATGAGCGGAATCTTCAAGCGTTAAAGCCCAGCGGGCGCCTCGTTTGTATAGATATTTTTATATACAAATAATAAAACATGAATTGCTGCTAGACATGGTGCTTATCCGAAAATCATAAAGGGAGACTGTAGGCTTTCAAGACGTGGTTCTATAGAAGAATGTTAAGGTAGTGGTTTGCTGCGCGGCAGAGACAGGGGATCGAGGCCGGAAATCGAAACTGATGCTTGACTGTTGCTATGGAATTCCTAGAGAGACCACATCATGAATGATGAAGCTCTTACAAGAATCGAATAAGGAAGAGCGAAAGTGCTCAAGACCATCTCAGAAAGATATGCCAGATGGATGGATTGAGCACATAATTCGACAATGTGGTCTCCTACAAAATACAATAGAGGGGACGAATGCCGGGGGCTGCTACACCTATGAGGAGCTGAAAAGTGTCACATAAAATAGGACAGAATGTCCTGTTTTGTGTGACACTTTTAGAAAAGATTTGAGGCATTGCTGCAGAACAATTTTTGAGATTGAAATAAGAGAGATAGACATTAATAATAAGTGAACATAGAAAGTACTAGAACAATCGATTATTCAAGCTTTCATGCACAACTGGTAGATGTAAAAATCTTGAAATATCACGTGAGTTGCGCAGAACACAAATTGTGTTTTTCGATTGATCAGTAGATGCGCAAACCGCCCCTCATTCCGTCGTATATATTTATTTAATTTTATTAAGATTTTATTCCCTCATCAAGATGATGAGGCACTGCAAAAAAAATGTAAAAAAAAAACTATACTAATAATTATATCTTTATTTGTAATGTAAAGTTATATGTTAAATAAATAAATAATAAAACTAATATTTTTTAATAATATTAACAGAGGTATATTACACAAATTTTACAAATTATCTAGTATTTTTTTTTAAAAGTTCTTAATAAAGGTTCTTTTTAGTATGTTTAACTAATTATGTAAAATATTAAGCAATTAATAAAAAAAAGTTTATGAAGCCCGCCCAAAAAAATCTACTAATTTTAAACATTATACCAATCACATTATTTGTGTTATTTGAGATGTTTTTCTTTCTTATTTTTTTTTTTGATGAATTATTTTTTGTTTTATTATTATTACTTTGTTTTGTGAATTTACTATTGTTTTATTACTAGGTACTTTGTTTTGTAAGTTTATTGTGGTTTTTTGAATTCGTAGATCTCTGATTTCTTATATTACAATATTTTAAAATACCTACTGTTTATATTGTGTAAAATTGTTAAAGGCTTCTAGCCGTATATAAAAATAAATAAATACATATTCATAAAAAGTTCATTTTCCTATGTATATTATTATTCACAATATATTCAAGAGCTATATCAGAGAAAAGAGCTCTCAGGAATACTGAGGTCGTCTGGATCTCACAGTTATATACAACTCTCCAAAGGAGTTCGACTGAGTCAACAAAGCGGGTTACTATAACCGATGCTTTGGTATGAGCGTTCCTATTAATTGGAATGCACTGACTCTAGATGCAGCGCTCAAAGCAGGAACACTCTCATTAAATGACTGAAAACTGCTTTTTAACGTAGAACAGCACTAAATTGAACTATCAGCGCCCTTGGAATGATCTTGAATCATTAAGCGCCCTATTACCAATCTATAATATAATAATGGTACTGCCTCCCTGACCAGCCAGCTGGTTAAAAATTATTTGACCAGCACCAATTTAGTTATTTTATTTTAATATTATAGTTACTTTTTTTAATATATAATGCAACTGGCTCACGCCAGTCGCAATTATAACTACAAACAATCCTAACCAACCTATTTTTACCAAAATTTTGTAGGTTAGGTTTAAAACATCGGTGTACATTCTAGGCTATCGTGGCTGGCCAGGGAGGCAGTCCCTATAATAAATTGTACGCCATCTTTTTTCGTCCTTCAACGGATCGCCAGTGAAATAATTTTTCCTTAAACGATTTTCGCGTTCGAAATTTTTATTTAAAATAAAAAATAAATTGATTCGAAAAAGTACAAATTAATCGTTTAAAATGTATTTTCTGCATAAATTGACAATATTATTGTTTAAAAAGGAATTTTAAACATTCAGAATAAATTTTAAACGTAATAATCTGCGGAATATCCATTTTGGATACTGACAACATTGCTTTCAATATGTCATAATAATACGCAAAAATATGACAGGTAATGTTTTCGTTTAATCGCATTATTTAATTATATATGATGTATAATTTATCATTATTATTGTATTATTATAAAAAAATATTCAGTCTTAACTGTTGTGTACTGTTCTAAATGATATTTCGAATGTACATTCAAATTATCAATGTTTGTAATTTCAAACGTACGCATTTCTTTCAAAACTCTGTCAAAATATTTTTTTTTATAATTTCCGCATTTTTACTATAAAAATACTGTTTATTACTTGATTTTGACGTTTTCACGTAAAGTTATTTAGTTTTTAAATAATGTGTAATGTCCCAAATAGTATATTTGACGATATTTAGTTTTATAAGGTTATTTCGCAACTGCGGCGTAGCGGCAAAGAAGCCGCGAAGCGGCCGTTAGGAGGGCACCATAATCTTGCTCCACATTTAAACTTTCCTTGGATCGGCACTGCCCGCACAACACATAGAAGAGGAAGATAGTTAGTTATTTTGTAAAAATTACACAAATGAAAAAGTAAAAGTGCTATGGTAGGTACTAATTATATTGTATATACCTACAACCGGTGGCTCACACCTAAACAATCATACACAAGTCTCTATTATGAGAATTTATTTTAGTTGGTATCTCTGGGGGCACCACACTTAATTTACGACACTGCAGTGTAAAAAGAAATAATATTGCTGTTCACATTAATTGGCAAAAGTTCTCAAATTTTCACATTGCTAAATGAAACGTTTAGTTGTTGTTATAATTTATTTAAAATTAATTTCACTTTCAGACGCGGCGCGGTGAGGTTTTTCTGTATAATTTTGTTGACGCCATTGACGTAAAAATACACGTATCATGTCACATCATAAGACAATCGGGAAAATTAATTATTATATTGTAATTAGATTAAATTAAAAATGAATTTAATAAAGGGTTTTTTTACCGAGATGTGATTTTAGTATGTATGCAATATTAGGATTATACATATACTTAAGTTACTTCTGGTGTACAACTCCGATAGAGCTTCACTCAGTCTCTCAAGTCTGAAATAATAGACTTTAGGAAGTGGTTTAGAATAAGATTGAATATAAGCATACCAAAGTGTGTAGTGTTGGCCACAACCCATTTGTTTATTATAAATCGTCACAGGATGCAAGTATGTATACAAAATATAAGTAAGATTAGTCGTGTTAGGTCCTCAGTCTTTGCATTGTTTTAAATAAATAAATGAAAATCTTGATAATTCATAAATGAATATTTTTTTAGAAAGAATGAATGGTGAACGAAATCGGTCGTGGCAGGATTCGAACTGGAGTCCACTGGATTACTAATCCAGCACGCTAACCGCTCTGCCACCACCCATCTAGTAATAATAACATAGGTAACTAATTAATAACATAAAACCTTCATTGGTTCTTACCTGCGACTCGAACACAATCCAAGGGTCCCGGGTTCGATTCCCGGTGGAGACACAGTTTTAAATTGTGTTTTCAGTCTGGATCTGTGAGACGATTAATTTTGAGACGACGAAAATCAATTAAATGTATGAAACATTATTGTATACAAAAATTACTAAAATAATTACTTGAAAATTTGGAAAAACATTAAAATTAAACGTAATAATCACTACGTTTTTCACTCAAATGCTAAGTAATACTTGAAAATATATGTTATTTGTGTAAATACCTACGTACTTCTGACATATACTTAATAAACTATAGTTGCATTTAACATATGAGATCCAACAGTCGATGGCTATAGTACATATGTATAATTGAAGAATATGTACAAACTATAAACACTTAAACACAAATTTATACATTTTAAGATAATTTTGTTTTCTATACAAAACATGTAGGTATGTATGTCAGGATAGGATAGTATGGAGGTTAGTCTTTTTTCCTAACCAGAATATGAAAACAGCATGATGTATTTTTGTAGATTAAGTAGGTATCAATAACTATTGGGTGAGATATTGTGTAGTGTATACTGACTTACAAATTGTATGAAACGATGTCGACACTAAATTCAATTTTTATAAAAATTGTGAAAAAAAGTTTGGGGTGCACTACTATAATGTTCATATTTTACTATAGAAAATTTAATTTTCTAGTTGGGGTGTTTCGGCCTTTTTCGATATTTTTAAAAACTTTAGAAATGTAGCCAGTTAAACACATAAATTTATCATAAAAAAATGTTTATCTTAATAAAAGATGTCTGAGAAACTCTGGAACTTTTTTGAAAAAATGTATTTGAAATTTTGTATTTGTCTATGTTTATATAATTTTTCAGCGTTCTAGCTTTTATGCTTTTTGAGAGTAATCCAGTGATCGCTAGTTCGAATCCTGCCTCGACCGATTTCGTTCACCTATAGCACAAGCATTTATTTGCTTATTTTAGGGAACGTAGGAAGATGTATATGTACTTGTTTAACAAGGACATATTCATTTTTTTTATAAAAAAGAAAAAAAAGATATATGGAAAAATAAAGTAAAAATTCATAAATTGATAACCCCTGACTGAAACGAAAATTCAAAATTAATCAGAGTATAAAAGTTTTGTAGGCTTATAACTATCTATATATTCTAATATCTTGACCTCTGTGAATTGAGCGGATCAAAAGTTATAAGGACACACACACACACACACACACACACACACACACACACACAGACAGATACACAGACATACTTATTGTTCTACTCCGAATTCTGAGTAAATCCATATACATATAGAAGCTGCGAAGCCTCTGTTGGTGTTTTTTGACTTCAAAGTTGGAAAAACCGTGAAAAATATAGACCCTGCATACAAATTTCGCATATCTTGGCTTGATAATTTGTCGATATTATGTTAAAAGCATAAAATTCTCTTGAACAAACCGACAGTTGGACAAATATTTTCTCACGAAAAAGTAGGTACCTGCATTATTTCATAATTGATTCGTTGAAAAATTGCCGAAAAAATGAAAAATAACGAAATAAAACATTTAAAACTCGATTTTTTTTATTTGTCGAAAACCGTCACTGGAGTATTTGTCGTTTAAAACATTTTCGTTTATGATTGATGATTTGCGGAAAAAAATGCTACTTGCATACATACATATGTATATCACATTAAAATATTATTTAACACTTTATTGTACGAACATTACATTTTTTGCCAGTACAAATGGCGGACTTATTGCCTAGTGGCAGTTTCTTCCAGACAACCATCTGTTACACATATGGATGAAGGTGATTCAGTACATGTAGGTACATAAAAAACATAATCTTTATGGTGGGGATATATTATATTTTAATATACTTATATAATATATATCATAAGTCTTCGAAATGAGGCAACCTGTAATTGTGTAGATACGTATTTAGTTCATCCTAGTTAGTTTCCCGAGTAAATAAAATAATTTTTACTGACAAACATTTTAACATCTCAATAGAGACGAAGTTGGGATATTATAGAAGAACCAGGAGCTCAAGGCACCTACAGGGCTTACGAACTACCATCGGCTGGTTTACATGACTTTCTGGCGCAGTTCAGGGGTGACATCTGTTCGAGACACCGTCACCATATTGTAAGGACTGATGCTTCATTGTTTACAAATAAACTAATTTCTCAATAGATGGCGTTACAAAAAAAGGTCTCTTCGTGCTTCATAGATGGCAATAGTACCTACAGTTCCTTATTTTCAGGTGAATTGTTACACACTATTCAAATATATTCAACTTTCAAAAATTACATTGATAAGGGAACTCAATATGAAGGCATAATTGGTGAACGTTGCGCAAGCGCATAAAGTGATCACGTAAACCAGCCGATGACAGGTATTTCTTCTCAGTCTAATCCCTTCCACTCTTGGACGAAGGTTTCCTCCATCTCCTTCCAAGCCACTCCATCTTGTGCTCTAAGCATCCTACTGACACCAGCATGACGGATGATGTCAACACTTCATCTCGTTGGCGGTCTGTCAACACCTCTGGTTGTCATTCGCAATCTACAAGCTAACATTACATCAGCCATTTTTGTTCTTTGCCTGAAGGCATCATTTCTCTCAAACCCTAAACCCAGTATGGCTCTTACCATTGCTAGATCTTTCCAAAACTGGATAGTATATCTTCAAAATAAGTACATACACATCTTCCTACGTCTCCTAAAATAAGCAGATGTGCTACAGGTGAGCGAAATTGATAGGATCAGGATTCTCACCCGGGTTTAAAGGATTGATAAACCAGCGCTCTAGCCGATAAATGTATCAAATTATTGTTAAAAAATTGGGATAGAAGACAAGAAACGGGGAGGAAAGGAAAACAGTCTTGGTTTTGTACCCCAGATCATGGTCTTGTCCTCGCAGTGAAATCACTATAAATCAGGTTGGTCTTGGTCTTGCATATTTAGTCATAGTCATAGACATGTCTTTAATTTTTTTATAAACATGCAGATTATTTCAAATAACTGTTTTCAGAAATTACTGTTAAGAATAAAGAATTATAAAAACAATAATAAGTGATGAAGTAACGTCATCTCAATCCATTCAAATATTTAAAGGTAAACTAAAAAAACTTTATTTGTCAAATAGTTCCTAAATTCCTTCTATATCCTTCCGTAACCTCCTTTTCCTCATTGCTATGATCAGTGTTAATTTTATTATTCTTTTATTTTTAAACTCTATTTTCATTTTTTTTTCTCTTTGTATTTTTTTTTATATTTCTTACTCTTTTATGTTATTTTTTTATCAATTTATTTCTCACTTAATTAGTACTGTACCAATTTAACTAAGAGACTTCACGTTGCTCGGGTTGGTTGGAAGAAATTGCCTTATGGCAATAAACCTGCCTTTGTACACATGTACATAAATAAATAAATAAATATTAATAAATGGCAGAGAGGTTAGGGCGCTGGGCTAGTAATCCAGTGGTCGCGAGTTCGAATCCTGCCTCGAACGATTTCGTTCACCTATATAGCACAAGCATTTATGCTTAGGGAACGTAGGAAGAAGTATGTACAAGGAAGTAGGAATATATGTACAAGGACATATTAAAAAAATACTATTGCAATTACAAATAAAAAACGAGTGGGTTGTGGCCAACACTAAACTCTCCACACCATAGTAAGCGTTCATTTTTTCTTCATGAAATTTATATTAAGATAGACAAACTATTAATGCAGTATGGTGAAGAATGTTTATGTTGTATGAAATATTTTATTATTTAATAATTTTTTTTAATTTTAAATATTTTAATATTTTTTTTTCTTTGTTGTGATCTTAATCTCTGTTTTATCTGTTTGTTTTTAGATAATTTCCATTTAAGATATTTTTATTTTCTAATAGATTTGTATACCAATTTTTAATGCAGGATGTGGCCACTTATAATTGGCTGACCAGTTTTATATTAGCTTTTTATTATTTTTTGAACCTATTGATGTATAATAACTTGTCAGCTGTAAGTGGTCCTTAATAATAAATAAATAAATAAATAAATAAAAGCAGATAAATTTTGTTTCAAAGAGCGTTAGAGCATTTTGAAAATTTTGACACGTGATATCATATGAAGAAATTTTATGATATCTATGGAAAGCTTATCAGTTCTAAGTTCAAGCTATTAATATTCTTATATCAATATGAAATCAAAGAACTGAACTTAACAGAACAAACATAAAAAAATTCTCTTGTTACATATAAGTTTCATACAAAAATCCATTAAATAAAATATAATTTTTCAAACCATGAATATTTTTTTTAACATTGACCAACTTTGAATACAATTTTCTGAAGATTCTTGGTGTTGTATAAATAGTTGAAACCAAATAAAAATATCTCTAATTTCCAGGTCGTGAGAGCATTTTTCAGTTTTAATAGATGGAATCATAAAGAAACATTGAGAAATAATGAACCGTTGTCTATGGAAAACTAATCAGCTCTAAGTTTATGGACTTAACACACATGCTTTATTTAAGATATTGACTATAAGTTGCAAACGATAAAATCCGAATAACATTTCTCTCCAGATATCCAGAAACCAGATATTTTGCACTGGTGACCTAAGAACACTTAAATCAAGAAAATTTTCGTACAAATTAACTCGTCTGGGAAATAGTCAATTAATATTTGTGTGATTATTAAAATTACACTCCATCCGGACAGCCCAAACGCCATCATAAACCATTAAGAGATCATTATTCCATCAGACACATGGTAAAAAGATCTAGGAACAGTTTCATTCGCAGCGTGGTTACGATTTTACCTTTTGGCTTCGTGCGATGATAGATTCAGCGAACCAGCATCGACTTCAACATCGCACATTGCCTCGTTCTTGCGACAAAAGCCTTTACCAATTCTTCGGTTTGACTATTTTAGATAGGCAGGCATTTACTCCCGCCAACTATGTTGGTACGTCAGTGAAACAAACCGCTTCGCGCATTCACCTTACCAGTACCACTGTGTTGTCAGATAGAATAGCACGCCGAGTGCACGCGCGCTACGAACTGTCATAATTTTTGTGAAAAAGAAACGCAAGACTGTCGATATTGTTTATCTATTACAAAATATCCCACGCAAAGGCATAGATTAAATGTCACGTTATGAATTCGTAATTCGTACAGAGAGAATTGAAGTGTTCGGAATTCAAATGTCCCTCGCATTTTGAATTAAATAATCGGAGCTTTTCTTTCGTTGTAAGACTCTTTTTGACAATAATAATAATTGTGGTGCGAAATTATAACTGTTTGCTCATTATTCCGTTTGCGACACTCAGTGGTATGAGACCTTTCTTTATTCAAAACACCGGACCAATGATTGTTGTTTAGAAATAAATTAATAATTTGTTCATAGCTGTTGAGTCAATTCTCGCCGCTTGTGGAAGGTATTTATATATCGTGTAAGCCTCCGTTATATTTCGCGGGTAGTAATTCACTTCCTCATTGCGCGGTTTATTGTTATTTCTTTTTGAAAACAGGTGGCTCTGTGTTGTGTGACTGTTTATTTTTGTTTTGGGGTACTTACTTACCTACCTGACACCTGTGTGGATTTTCTCTAAGCGGGTAAGTGTGTTTATAAATAATAGTATTGTTGCATTGTCATTATTGTAAGACAACATTGTTGTTTATTGTGAATTTTTTTGCATGCATAACGACTTCCTATACAGTTCATCGTATTTTAACACGCGTTTTGTTGATTTATTAACTGTCAATAAAATTCCTTTCGTATACGTAATTGTTATAATATTTTGTAATGTTGACGTAAATGAGAAATATAATTAAAATTACAATTTACTTAGGCAATGAAAACGGCTAGGTTTTCTGATTTAATTCAAAATTTTATTTAAATATTTTTTTTTTCATAGGAAATTGATTATTAACTTTTTAAAAGTGAACTTATTAACCTATAGTTTAGTCAAAATACAATTGTCATTTTCTTTGATGGTTTGAACTCATAGAAATAATTAATTACTTACGAATTTCTGACGAAGAAAGTATACAAACAGATCGGGAGTGAAACGAATGGTATGAGCGACTGTTTTCTCCCGTTCTGCTAATGGGGCTTAATAACGACCCCTTGTAAAACTCTGAAAGATAATCCATAGAACTCTGAGAGAGCTGATTGATTGTAAGGAAACAGTAGGCTCACTATTCACTGGAAGGGAAGATAAGAGTGCACCGTATTTTTGACACAAAGTCTTTAAAACCCTGAAGTTAATCTTTATGGTCCGCATGTCCAATGGGTCCAAAAGAATTCCTAAGAACATTTTTGTAGAAAATATACAAACTTTCTTAAGAATAATTATCGAAGGTTCAATCTTTTGTCATTTTTTCATATTTTCATTTTAGATTTATTAATTTTCAATTAAACATATGGGAGATACACTGAAACTTATACAATATATTACAATAGCACGATTAAACGAAAAATGACGATATATTGTACTGTAAATTATCGATAATCGTTTAATCATGCTATAGAGCCTAACACTGCTTAATCATAAACTTTTATCAAATAAGAAATTAACTTAAGTAGGAATGGTCTAAAAATGAAAAAGATTACCTTTTGATTTTTACCGCCCTTATTTCTTAAAACCATACAACTTTTTTTTTTGTTTAAGGCAATTCACCCTGTAAAGAGTGCTATGTGATAACCATACTACTTAACTTTGTAGTTCAGCATCCTTGGATCGTAAATCATTTAACGGCTTTTTATATGTATATGATAATTATTGGCTGTTATTTAAATGACTGAAATATATCTTACGCGAAATAATTCAGTATAATATTCAGTATTCCATCAGCGGAGACTTTGAATTGGCTGTCAACTTATTATGTAACACTGTAATGTAAAGCTGTTTAGTCTTCCAAAAATTTATAAATAAATGTTATTTATAGTGGCCCTGATCTACAATAATGGGCATGAGTGCAGAAGGGTGACGACATGTATAAAATATACAAGTTTTTTGGAATATTTAAAATACAAACGACACCTTGTATAGGATTTCATATAACATAAAATAAATATTCATATACATAGAGTAGCCCTAGCCAAACTGCGACCCGGGGGTTAATATTAGAAATAGTTTTTTTTTTTAAATAAACAAAAATCTTCGAACTTAGCCATTTTATTTCACATGCATTGCAATAGACCAGATACAATGTCGCAGTGACCTTTGTTCTAAAGCGGATTTTTTCGAATAAATTTTCTAAAAAGAAAATTAATATTATCCCCTTAGGCGTAATCGCATTTATTTATTTTATTTTTATTTTTATTTATTTCTATCCAAAAACATAGAGTAGATATAAGATACAAAATAATTAAAGGTAATATAAGCGTATTCATACATAGTAGACATACAAAGTAAATATAAGTTATTTCATTGCAAGAAATATAATTTCATTATTTCACCATTGCTTACATAGTTAAAGCTATCCTTTTTGTTTGTATATTTGTTACTAGCCCCCTCACTAGGCATAGCCTGTGCTAAGGTGAGCTAGTTTTATATTGTTGTCTATTGCGTTGTTTATTTATACATACGTTTACATATAATATAAGTAAATGTACATACATACGCTACGCATTTAAGCGTATGCATCCTTCTTTCTCTCTTTCCAAACACAATATTTCATTATGAGTCATTAACACACAACAAAAATTGTAAAAATAAATTATTTGTTGAAAAAATTGATTGTAATAGTGCATTTTACATTTTATTTGGTAGAATTATTTCCTTCAGGATTTTTTCATCTATTTCATAAACCCATCTTAGTGATAGTTTTTTAAATTCTTTTGCATTTTTAATGTTTTTAATATTTGTTGGTAAACTATTGAAGAGTTTTGTTGAAAAGTATCGTACGCTACGTTGTCCATAAGTTGTTTTAATGTATGGTATATTTAAGGTATTTGTTGTACTTAACCTAGTGTGTTTATATTGTTGTGAGCTAGTATATTGGTCTTCTCTTTTTACCTTGTATAATAGCAGATTTTTTGCATATATTTTTGTAATTGTTGGAACTTTGAATTTAGTGAAAATCTCTTCAGTATTCGTTCGAATAGGTACCTTAAGTATAACTTTTATGATAGCTTTTTGGGCTATATCTATTTTCTTTATCATTGTTGGCGTTGCACTTCCCCATCCAATAATTCCATATTCCATTATTGAATGACAAAGAGCATTGTATGTATTCAATTTATCAAAAATAAAAACAAAATAACTGAAAATTTCTCTACTTTTTCTTTACTTTATTACGGAAATTGTCAACAAACAAAGTATTCTTGAAATAGTGAAAAGTATTTATATTCCCTTATTAATTTGTGAAATTTCACAGTTTTGACTTTTAATTAAGTCTTATGAGGGAATTTCTAGCCCGCCATCCACTCTGTATTTTTAGAATGTAGCCTTTTATCCTAAACGTTTGCCCGACCCTGACATAGAGTATTGAGGTTTGTACGATTATTTCATTAATTTATTTATTAATATAATCTGTCATTAAAGTTTTCGTAGAGTATTCTCCTACCAATGAAACTATAATTTATTCTCTGATTTTAATCTCAGAAGTGTAAATAGCCTACACATGATTCACAATGCCTCCATTTTGTAATTCAATGGTTTATAATCATATCAACATTTCAAATTTACATCGCACAAACGATATAAGCCTATTGCTTATTACAAAAATTCTATTTCTTCGTAATTATGCTTCACTGCCGTATTCTGTAATTGGTATTAATTTAACATGTTTTTGAAAAGTGAATTAATGAATCTATTTAACACATTACCAGAGTTACAATTTTAAGCATACAACTGGACAGTAAAATCTTATTTGTCAAACACATTGATAGAAATACCCTCACAGCTTATAAAATGTTGGAATTCCTGTTAAGAGTATGCTAACCATTTACTCAAGTTAAAACATTTAGCTTGTATTTTGGAGCATGCTTCAGTCATCTGGAATTCACAAAATAATATTTCTATTAACAGTATTGAACGAATTCAACACATATTTTTGAGACATATGTACAAATGTATGAAGTACAAGTTTGGTGATAACTGCAAAATGAATTGGATACTTTACAGACAAGACGAAGGACCTCAGACTGTACCTTAATGTACCTTCATGACATAATAAACTCCAATACTGACTGTACAGACCTTCTGAAAATTATTAACTTCATCATATCAAACCGACGAAAAAGGCACACCTCAACGTTCTTTTTAGACAAAAAAAACCTTACCACATAAAATAATTTTGAAAGGATCAGGCCCGTGGACATACATATTCTGTATGTCCAGAACCCTTTTCAGGACCCACATAAGTCAGAAACAATTCATTGTTTTGTTACCAGCAGTGAGTACATGTAACATGAAATCAAAGGAGGGCTAATTATGTTACAATTACTTATGTTATTCTAATTTATTATGTTGTTAAATTTTTATTTTTGTACTTTGCTCATTTTTTTTAAATATGTAATAATAATAATAATAATTAGAATTTATAAAGCGCCGTTTAGTGATACAAGATCACTCCAAGGGCGCTGTGGCTTATTTGTTGGCTCTACTAAACAAAGCAGTCTTAAGTAATTTACTGAAGGTGTCAATGCTCTGAGCTCCACGTATATCAGGGGGCAATTTGTTCCATTTTAAAGGCCCGTTCACACTGAAACTGCGATCATAGTAAGCCGCTTTATTGACTCTGTCCAACTCTTTTAAAGAGTTGGTACTCTGTGATCCCGATGATCTCAATGAGAGTTGTCTTCCTGATAGGACATTCTTTTGACATAGTTCTTGTATGTAGTGTGGAGCCAAGTCGTTCAGAGCCTTGTAAAAAAGGCTTTAAAACTTTAAACTGTTATTTAGATGTTTATTTATTTATTAAGCCTAAAAATCTTGAAGTTGTAGGTTTTATATTTCTAAATAATAAATTAAGTCTCTTGAACTACACGTCATGTTGTAAACCACAAATGGTGGTATCAGTGTATAAGTATGAATGCTTTGTATAGTGGTGTGTTTGTGGTTGCACGTTGCGCGGGCCGATTTACTACATATATACGTCCCCCCCCTTCCCCTCCCCGCAGTGTGTCCCATCACGTCGTATCCATCTTCATGGGCAGTCTAGCAGTGAAGATTATATTATGTTATGTTACACTTTGTTGTATTGTATTGTGTTGCATTGTGTTGTATTGTGTTATGTTATATTATATTATATTATATTGTAACACCCACTAGGAAATACTGTAATTGGCGTTATCAACAAGAATTTTATCTTACTGTATTATTATATTATTGTATAAGCTGTTGTATTTCTGAATAAAAAATAAAAATAAATAAATAAATAAAATAATAAATAAATAAAATAATTTCTTATCCATACTGCAAGTAGATGTTTTGTATACCTACATAAAATAAATTTATATTCTCAAAGCATTTTTTATAGATCATCCATTGCACGCTGTATCTACATCACGCACAAGTAGGTATACATAGGTTCACCTATTTCTAAGGGACACATGTCATAATATTTGCTTATATTACTGTCGCTGTAATTCACAAGAAAATTTGTTGAGAACGGGTGAAAAAAATATAGTGTCCAACAAAATAGATTTACAATGGATTATTCAGTTAATTTATTTTGAAAATAGACATATTAAATAATAAACATTTTTTATGTATATGAATATTTATGTGATAATAACGTATACCATACATCCTCACGTATTCCCTAAGCTAAGCACAAATGCTTGTTAATTCACGAACGGGAATACAATATTATACACTACCGTCTTACTACTTTCGACTTGGCTATGATCCGACGCTTGTTCAGTTTCGACTATAAAAAAACTATCTATGAGTTGGATTATAAGTGAAGTTGCAAATTATATTTATCCCGATGGAAATTACATAACTGCAGCACAACAAATAATATAAGCTTTGCAAAGCACTAAATTCTAATCCTGATATTACGTCGGCTATCTCAATAAACATATTCAATAGAAGACTAAAGCAAAAATATGAAAAAATAATACCTAAACACTTCTTTGTACCCTGCGCGAGTGGCGAGTTTATTTTCACATGGCAAAATCTTCCAACTAACCAGTGTTTCCAGCCCAGAGAAGCAACATTAGCGTGAGAAATTAATTAAAATGAATTTCTCCTCTGCTGGGGATCGAACCCACGAAACCCGCACAGTAGACAATCGGCTTACCAACTGTGCCACTTCGGTCGGCAGGATCTAACCAAGGGGGCAAGTCTGTTCCAACCGACGAAATCAAAACCCTCGTGATTACGTACCCATATCATGGATATAATTTATTATCATAATATATGGAATTCTATGATATCTAAAGATATTATATAACTCCATATAATAATTGTATCCATGAGGGTTTGTGATTTCGCCGGTTGGACCAGACTTGCCCCTCTGATTATATATACCTGATTTATTTTCCTCTTTATATTCTTTTGTTTTCCTATCATTGCTATGGACTGTTATTATATTCAATAATTATTTGTCTTTTTGCTTTTTTGTTTTTTTTATCTTTATTGTTTATATATTTTTCATTTGTCGTTTGGCAATAAGCCAACAATTGTATAAAGTATATGTATAAGAATATACAAATAAATAAATAATTGAAGTTAATTGTTTTTGTTTAAAATTCCATGACAATGAAAAAATGTCACGGTTTGGAGTAAAATATTCCGTGACACTGAATAAGTGTGCATCTATGGTTTACTTGCAATTATATAGCTGTGTGACATTGCTGGGAAACGGCCAGCGATTATGTAAGAAACAATGATATAACACAATCTTCCGGATTGTCTATGACTGAAGGATGTGTGGTCATACCTCATACATGCATACCTATCTAAGTGGAGTGAACAAACTTCTCTTAATTCTAACGGTTCGGTTCGCTACGAGCTGAGAGTATTACATACCCACAAGCATCTGCACATTATACCTACCGATGTGCGAATACATGTTGTTGAGTTTAATTTTCTTCTGAATAAGTAGTTTTGATTTAATTTCATCACAATTTTTCAACATTTTATTTATTTATTAAAAATAACTACTTCACTAGACAGAGTCTGCTCCGAAGCAATTACCTGTAAAGTTTGTATAGTCATTACATTTTATGTTTCGAAAATACAACATATTACACATACATATTATTGTCAAATTTGTAAAGACAGATATAATCAAGAACAGAAGACTACCCAGAAGATCTGCGAGGAGATAGAAGAACAGTTAGACGTCCTCCTCCCAAGATAGTCCACTTCACAAACAAGTCAAATGACCTTATAAACGACGAAGAAAATCCCAATATAGAATAATAACCAAAGTATACTTGCAGATTACATTGATTTCTGAATAACCTGGCACCACAATACATTCTAGAGCTGTGTCATAAAAAAGATCCATCTGGGAGGCATCTCACACTAGGTCTTCTGGATTACAGAGTAACAATTCCCCAAAGGAGCTGGACAGAGCCAACAAAGCGGCTTACTATGATCGATGCTATAGTGTGAGTGGTCCTATTAAGTGGAATAGCTTGCCTCCAGATGTCCGCAGTTCACAAAGCAAGAGCACTTTCTCTTAAAGACTCAAAACAGCTTTATTTCGTAGAGCAACATTAGACAGAATATAAGCGCCCCTGGAATTATCCCGATTCATTAAACTGCGCTATATAAATTATTATATATTTTTTTCGTTTTGAATTGTACCTACTTCAAAAAACCTCTTAGTTTCTTCCATTTTAATGTTTTCAATACTTTAAGTCACTTTAAGCCGACCGCCGTGGTACAGTTGGTAAGCCGTTCGGTTTCTGTGCGGGCGTCCTGGGTTCGATTCCCAGCAGAGGAGAAATTTATTTTAATTCATTTCTCACGCAAATATTGCTTCTCTGGGCTGGAAACACTGGTTGGTTGGAAGAAATTCCCATTTGGCAATAAACTCGCCACTTGCGCAGGGTGCAAGGAAGTGTTCATTATTATTATTAAGTGGAGTTAGTTTTATAATATATAACTAATATTTCCCTAATTTGGAAGCTACTCTTTGTTTCCTTTGGTTTTACTTTCATGAATTTTAAATCGTATTTTAAAAAAATGATTGTCCATACATTGAAAGATTGATTGTTCATTGTACATTGTTCATTGTCGTATTAAAAATTTCATCAGAGAAGAAGATTGTAAATTTCATCAGAGAAGAAGATTGTAAATTTCATCAGAGAAGAAGATTGTAAATTTCATCAGAGAAGAAGATTGTAAATTTCATCAGAGAAGAAGATTGTAAATTTCATCAGAGAAGAAGATTGTAAATTTCATCAGAGAAGAAGATTGTAAATTTCATCAGAGAAGAAGATTGTAAATTTCATCAGAGAAGAAGATTGTAAATTTCATCAAAACTATACCTGAATGGCTTCTTGTTGAAATAAAACTATTTTGATTTCATTTTCTTTTGAACCACTAACGAGTTTCTCAGTGATTGAAAATAATATTTTTATTGACAATAACATCTCAATAGAGACGAAGTTGGGATATCATAGAAGAACCAGGAACTCAGGCACCTACAGGGCTTACGACCTGTCATCGGCTGGTTTACGTGATCACTTTATGCGCTTGCGCAACGTTCACCAATTATGCCCTTATTGAGTTCCCTTATCAATGCATTTTTTTGAAAATTCTATATACTTATTTAAATGTGAAAACATTTCACCCGAATAGGAGGTAACGAAGAAACCATTTTTTGTAACACCATCTATTGAAAAATTAGTTTATTTGTAAACAATGAAAGCAACAGTCCTTATAAATATCCCAACTTCGTCTCTATTGAGATGTTATTGTCAGTAAAAATATCAGTTGACTGCCGACAGGGAAAAAAATCCAATGTTTGCGTATATGCAATTAAAAATATATTCGATATAAAATGAATTAATAATTCTGTCGTGGTTTAGGGGATACATCTATGCGAAAACATTGTCACCTCACGTATAAGGATCGTAGCTTTCATTGTTTACCAACGAATTTCTCAACGGTGCTAGAAATAAGTTTCATTCATAGATGGCAATGGGGTTCTTAGGTTATTTTCAAGGGTTGTAAATTTATCAAGTAACATAATCTATACAAATTTTAAAATTTGGATCGATAAGGAAACTCTATTAAAAGGTTTAATTGGTGATCGTTGTGCAAGCGTTTCAAATGATCACGTAAACCAGCCGATGGCAGGTTGTATGCCCTGTAGGTGCCTGATTTTACGGTTCTCCTATTAATATATATATATTCTTACTTCGTCTCTATTGAGATATTATATTTGACAAATATCAGTTTATTTTCTCATTCCAGTTGACAAACTGTATATTGAAATCGTATTTTTATTTGTCCTTCTGTTATAAATAATAATAGTAATATTGTATTTCTACGGATTAATGTATTTAACAACAGATATAAAACAAAATTATTTTAAAAAAACAAATAAAAGCTATATAATTGAAAATATGACAATATAGAAGAAATAAATATCTAATAAATACAAAATGAAGAAAAAAAAATAAGGTGCCAATTATATTTATATATCAAATTAAATTTAAAGATATAACTTTGTATTAACCACGTTTTTTGGTTGAAACGATGCGACCGGTTTCGGAACTAACCGTTCCCTCATCAGGCTAACTTTCAACTGAAACAGAATGTGACGACGTGCTTACAAGAAATCTATGGGGGCGGAGGTAGAGGTAGGGTGGGGGTACTTAGGTACCTCTACCTCCGCCCCCATAGATTTCTTGTAAGCACGTCGTCACATTCTGTTTCAGTTGAAAGTTAGCCTGATGAGGGAACGGTTAGTTCCGAAACCGGTCGCATCGTTTCAACCAAAAAACGTGGTTATACAAAGTTATATCTTTAAATTTAATTTGTTAAATATGAACCACAAAGTTAACATTCAAACATTTGAAAATATTTATATATACCTACAATGATAATACCAACTATCTTAATATATACCTAAGAATAAATTTATAAATTCAAAATATGGTATTTTTTGTTGAATCAGTGTATTTTGAATAGAAACAGACTATTATAATATATACTTCCTTGTATTTATATATAAATTTTAATAAATATACTCTTTAAGAGGGTGACTGCTGCCAACGTACCTATTTTTTCAATTTGATATACCATCATTATTACTAAACAAATCATTTTGAAAAAAAAATAACCTAGTTAATTTGGATATTAATAAAGAGAAATATACCTTAACTTTTTGATTATGTTGTGTATATATTCTTGTAGGAAAATAATAAGCATACCCCGATTTTAGACATTTATCTTCAATATCTAAAAAAATATAAGGTATAGAGCAATCTTTTTTTATAAATTAAAGAAAAACAAATTACCTGGAAAAATATGATATGACGTTGCATTAACGCATCAGGTTAAGTAAATAAACCAAAAAAACTTTTATTACGCAATGGCGCTGAATGGAAAATAAATGTTTTTTAGGTTTATTTAGTAAACCTGAAGCACTAACGACATTTTTTTATTCATATTTTTCTAGATATTTTTGTCTTCTTTAATTTAAAAACAAATATATTACTCTACGCCTTATAGTTTATTAAAAATATATGATAAACGTTGAAAATCGGGGTATGCCATTATTTTTCTACAAGAATTTATACAGAGCATTATCAAAAAGTTAAAGTATATTTTTGTTTATTAATATCCAAACTATCTAAATTTTTTTTTTTCAAAACGATTTGATAAGAAATAATGATGGTATATTAAATTGAAAAATAGGTAAGTTGGCAGCAGTCCCCCCCTTAAAAAGTCGATGATATTTCTCATTCACAATTATTTCAATTAAGTTAAATTATAAGCAACCGCTGAAAGCAACAGTTTATAGCTTTGCATTTAACATACAAACAGTTATCAGAACGATCTGGAAATCAAAACATTCCATTCACTTAATCGTAATTATATTGCATTATATACACTCTTATATACCTACACATATCTCTATGTTTTTAACAACCATTACCCACCACGTATTTATTGTAGTACCTACTTCCTAGTTGTAGGTATTACATATTATAGTGGATCGATATTATGTGCAATGTGCATACTCTTTTAAATGTATAGTTACTGTAATGTGCTTCAATTACATATAATGAGGACGAATATTTTATTGAAAAATTAGGGAAATCTTATATATAGTTATTGATTAAATTATTGTAACAAAATACCACGAAAGTTAAAATGTTGAACGATGTAAATTATAATTATATCATTTTAATATATAGATTGACAGTACAATTATATGATAATAAAGTCCATTGATCTGTAAATCTGCGTGTATAAAATATTTGACTGTACTTTTTATATTAATAAAAATACTAAACAATAATTATTCCGCCAATATTTAATATGAATAATGGAATCTAGAAATGAGGTAGTCTATGTGTCTTTCACCTTAAAATCATTATAATGTTTGTTACTTAGAATTTACATGCGTGATGCGTGTTGATTATAATACAAATGCATGATATGGTATATAATAATTCTGAAGATATATATCTTCATATTTATTATTGCGAGTATAAATGTTATCATAATGTAGGAATATGCTTATATTTATATACTTCTCTATACCAGTTTAGTCAAGGGTGTAATTATGCTTGAAACTGTATCATTTAGTTTATAACGGTACAATCTGTTTGTAAATGTACCTAAATATTTCACTTCATACATGCATCACTAAGTATTGTTTTCTTTAATATGTCAAAATCATTAACCCTTAATATTGAGTTTAAACCTAATGATTTTGCAGCATTTATAAATGATATGAAAATGCATAATTACAATGAAGAATGACAATTATTTCAATTAAATTGTTTTTTGTTTGTTAAAATTAAGCCTGCCTGCCATAAATTATACCATCCAAGTTTTCGTTTAAATATAAACATTTATATGCCTAGTTAGGTACCTAGATAATACGTATTAGAAAAAAACTGTTTTTATATTATGTTTATCAGTTGATATAGGCCTTATTAGCCGAAACGATCGTACTGTGAAAGGAAGAAAATATTTATAATTTAATTGAAAAAAAAGCTAATGGTTCTGTTTTCCTCCCTTCACTTCTCAATCAATTAAGGTGTGTAGAAACAGATAAATTTATTTTAAAACACTTGGAAGTTTTTTTTAATTTATTGATTAGGATTGTTGTTTTTTTTTCATCTGACTGTAATAATTTTATATATTTATAGTCAGATAAAAAAACTAGTTGAAACTAGGACTAGTTTAATAAAAAAATACAATCCAAATATTTTACACAGCTTCAATAGGAGTTTGATTATGGCGAAAAACAAAGTATAAGAAGTATTGATTGTAGAATTGAACTTCCACTTTGAATGCTTGAAAATGGGATGAATACTAGTTTTTAAAAAGCGGGAAGCAACTAATTTACAGAGAAAAGAATATTCTTTCATATGATCAAATATACTTCTAGGCAAATATTTAAAAAAAATCGAGTGGAATCACGCACATTTTTGAATTTATGTTACAGCCTACTACAAAATGGAAATAATTATGTCCATCTTTGAAAAATTAATTTGTCGGTTGAACTCAACAACAAATGATTCGTGGCTGGTGTTTGAATCAGCTGATTGGCTGTTGGTTATGTCAGCGGTTGAGTCAGACGGAGATGGCGTTATGGTAGAACTAACTGCAAAAGGTAATAGTAACAGTCAGTAATTGGCGCCTTTTGGAAGATGCGCATGATCGCTTTCCGGTCGCTCAACTTCCTGGAACTTACCTGATCTAGGAAGTATCATTATCATTACAACGGTCATCATCTTTTATTCCACAAGACACACAAGTCATTTCAGAAATTGAAATAAAACATTATAACCTATCAAATAAATATCCATTATTCTTTATCCAAACTAACTAGGTTATGTTTTTCAAAATGATTCGTTTTTTAGTAATGATGCAAATTTAAATTGAAAAAATAGTTACATTGGCAGCAGTCACCCTTGTAAGTTCGGTTATCCATAACTTTCTTGTCCATAGTAAAAATATTCTTCGGTCCAAATATCCACCCTCTATAATGGTACATACCTCTTTTTTTACGTTATAATACTTAGTTATTGTTTTGTTGTATTTTATTTATTTTTAATCATTATGTACAGCAAGTGCTCAAAGGCGGGTTGTTGGCCATATTTATTTTAACGTATTTTTTCGGAATATTGAATATATCTGATTTTTTTGAGTCATTGAGAAGGAATGGTTATGTGTAAACACCTTATCCTGATTTTTAGAGGATACCTTATTTCCTCTACTTGTCCTTTCCAAATCTTTTTTTTGCCTTAGTGTTTTTTTTTTCAATTTTTATCTTGGTGTAGTTAATGTATTTTTATCTTATTTTTTCTGTTGTTGTATGTATTTATTTCATGGTGTTGTACTCTGTAATCTGAGTGGCTGGAAGTACAAACAGATAAATAAATATCAAGTTTTTAACAAAAAAATAATATACATATATCCATTCAAATATTTAAAGGTAAACTAAAAAAACTTTATTCGTCAAATAGTTCCTGAATTCCTTCTATATCCTTCCGTAACCTCCTTTTCCTCATTGCTATGATCAGTGTTATTTTTATTATTCTTTTTTATAACTTCTGTTCATTTTTTTTTCTATTTGTATTTTTTTTTCTTACTCCTTTATTTTATTTTTTTATCAATTTATTTCTCACTAAATAAGTATAATACCAATTTAACGTAGAGACTGTAGAGAAGTTGCTCGGGTTGGTTGGAAGAAATTCCTTATGGCAATAAATCTGCCTTTGTACACATGTACATAAATTATGTAAATAAATAAATATATCTAGTTACTCGTACGGTACCACCGTTTATTTTTAAAGTACATAGGTACCTACGCATGTTTAGTAGAATATTGTAAAATGTTACGGAATTGTGATATTCTATAACTCGTAAATTTTTTGTGACAAACTGTGTATATCACAATTTAGAAACATCTCACATTGCTTATACTAGATCTATAGTTTTAGCCATAAGATTTGCAAGTAGAAAATTTCGCATGCATCATCAGCGGAAGGTGTAAGCAAAATAAGTTTAGTACGCCCGAGTGGCTGTATCAAACTTCCTCGATCATCTATCTTCTAAGTCACGCACAACGATTTTTTTCTATGACTTATCAATAAACTATATAAATATCCAGTCGTGTGCTTAATGTGTCGATTTATTATCGGAGAGATACGCCTCGTGTGCGCCCGCCAACCTCAGGCGTGATCCTAGACACAAATTTGTGTGACTAGATTGGCTATGAGAGGTACCTACATACTTTACCGACAGTAGATGGGTACTATTTTTTCTAACAAAGCTTGAACCGTGTGGACTTTGGAGGCAACCATAGATAAAGCGAAATAGGATAGATTACCTATGTTAGGATTTGTTGTGATTGAACGAGCACGTTTTTATTCTCCCACGAATTTTCGGGTGTCAGTTCAACACTGGAACCACTTTGGGATTTTGTTCACTCAAATTGTTTGTTTAATCACTATCTGTTGTTACAAATACATATTGCGATTTATCATTTTCTTCAAAAACAAATTTGTATAATTTTTATGAAAACAAAACGTACCTATATTTTTGCAAATGATTAAGAAAAATAAACGTGTGTATGCTAATGGAAATACTAAAAAATCGTTTTGGAACAGGAGGGCAAGTCTGGTCAACCGTCGTTATCAAAACCACCCATATTTACCAATATCAAGGATGTAATTATATTATGGAGTTCTATAACATCTTAAGATATTATAGAACTCCATAAGATAATTATATCCATGATATGGGTAAACACGAGGGTTTTGATTTCGCCGGATGGACCAGACTTTCTATTTTATACAAAAAATATTTTCTTATCAATGGTAATCAATTCAGCTTTGACCCCGTTGTCCGATTTCTTTTTTTTATCAGAAAGGGGGTGTCTTCCGATTGGTCCCATTTCAATTTGGTCAAAAGCTGATCATGGGATCAATGATAAAATCATCAATCTTTTCAATTTTCACTTCTGCGATAGAAATTCGTTACCACATTTTTCCAATTTAATGATTCCTTTAGGTTGGTACATGTGTGCGAGTATGCACAGGGGTACCAACAGCTTTTGCCGGCATTGGCCGAATGCAAAAGTGATAGCCATTCGATAGTCGATCTATCCGTGTAATTCTTGTACTTACAAATTTTATATTGTTTTTTTTGTGACCCCGACGTGATCACCTTTTGCCACACCTTTTTTAATATGAAGGGATCACACAGAAAATTTCATCGAGTTCTGATGATGGAATGTAATAAAAAAAAACTCTTCAGTTTGCAAAGTCGTCTATAATAAATAATAATTCTTCACCAATTCGTCCGAATTTGATAATTACTTTTTCATTAGAAGATTTTTCTGGGGTGAATCCATCTGATCTAAGTCAAGAGATTTGATGATCATCATCATCAATGGCTCCACAGCCCATTGCGGGCTTTGGCCTTCTCCAGCATTTCTCGCCATCTCCCTTTATCCTGACATGCTCCCCTCCAGTTCCTTACACCAACAGCCTCCACATCCCGTTGCACGCCATCCAGCCATCGGCGCTTGAGTCTACCAATTTTTCGTCTACATTGTGACTTTGTCTAGACATCATCCGAGATGCAAGATGTCTTCTCAGACCATAGAAGCATCTGTTTGCCGTATATATCCTTCGCTTAATTTCAGTGGATGTGTCGTTTACGTTAGTCGAGAGAGATTTGATGGTGGAATCGTGATAAATCATGAAACTCGTCAATTTTCGAAGGATTTGAGTATTGTGTGTATAGGCGAATTGTGTGAAAGATAATATTACCTACTACATACATATAATCACGCCGTGATCCTCATGAGGTAGGCAGAAAGAACCATACGCCACATCTTTCTATTTCGACACACATTCATTTTGAAGTCGTATTTATTTATATATGAAAGATTATATTATATTTTACAATACACAAAAGATGTTACAACATTGAACTACCATACTATCTTCGTTCTCATATTAAAATATATCAAAATTAAGTCTACCTATATTGTGTTCGTATTTTTTTTACATCATTATTGCGATAAAAAACTTAAGTTCCAACGACCTATGTCTGAATCATGAAGATGGCGTAATTAGTTCAGAAACAGGAAGAGAATTAAATTGTCCAACGCAAAATAAACGTACACTCAATTATAATAAACACACATGTATTAGTTTGAAATAATAAAAAAAAATAACATTTGTTACATAATTCATTTTATGTACCTATGAGGTATCAATTCATAAGTTGCCTTCTCAAGGAAATATTATTTCTGTATGTACAATCGCACCCTGCACAAGTGCCGATATTATTTTCATATGGAAATTTCTTCCCAAAGAAGCAATAGTTGCGTAAGACATGAATTTAAATAGATTTCTTCACTGTTGGGGATCGAACCCAGGACGCCCGCATATAAGCCAACTGTGCCATGGCGGTCGGCATTGCATCGTTGCCTTATTTTTTTTCACGCCATTCAATGATAATCCTCATTGTGTGTTTAAAATCTCTGTCAGCGTGGTTTGTTTCGTCGTCTTGTGTTTTTATCACCAAAATAAAATGTCGTGAAATTAAATATTATCACGTCGATGCGACATGGCTAATTTAAATTCTCCAAATGTTTCCAGCTATTTTTAAATTCGACTTGGTAAATAAAACGATCACGTCTCCATATAATCTATACGTACCGATATAAAAAAGGTATATCTATCTATACCCGATACTTGCCATACGGTGGCGTCCTCTTTTGTTCTCTTCACTACTGAGTAATCGTCATCATCATCATCATTCTCAGAGTCACAACCTTTGATGGGTGCTAGCTACCTCCAAGAATCTAGGGTTAGGTTGCGTCCATAGATGCCTAACTAGTAAAGTTTGGGGTGGCCGCTGACCTATCATAGGATTCTGGGTAAAAGGTCGGTGCCCCCTACAATTCTTCTGTGGTGAGGTTCCTGTAAATTGCCCACACGAGTACTAAAAGCCATAACTCGCATGCATGAGCTAGTTAGTGTAGCCGACATTGCGCTTGGAGTGGAAATCGAAGAACTGAAAGTACTGTCAATGCGTGGTGAAGGCTTGCTTTTGAGTCAACTGTTACTGTGCACTGTTGGGACGGGAAACCCTCGCCAAGACTGGCTGGCCTCCACGTTTGTTGTTGGACTCTTAGGGTTATGAACAGCCGCTCCAGGAATGAATAGAGCTGCAAGCTCTGAAACGTTCCCATTGGAGTGGGGTAGGAGACAGCGAAATTATGTTCAATTCTGCCTCCAAGAATCCTCTGCCACTTCCAGTTCTACTGCCCCATAGCCTGACAATCTGCGACAACGCCATCCAACCATCGTAGTTTAGGTATCCCTACATTTATTCTACTGGTTGGATACAACACGCTTTTTGGGAGCTCCAGATCATCCATACGGTATAAATGTCTAAACCAGCGTATTCTGTTATTCATATTAAAATTTGACTACGCTGATTTTCTGGTAAAGATCATAGAGCTCGATGTTATATCTTTAACACCATGTTTGACCATCGTTAATAGGTCCATATATTATGCGTAAGATTTTTCTTTCAAAGGCGTCCAGCCTGTTTTCACCGTGTTTTTTGTTTATGTCCAGGTCTCCGAGGCATATGTTAAGACTGGTCTAATAAGTGTCTTGTGTGACTTTAGTTTTTCTGGACGATAGGCGTGACTTCAATTGTCTTATGAGACCAAAGTAAGTCCGGTTATCTGCAAGAAACCTCTCCCAATCTCAATGCTCATATCATTCTTGTTGTTAACGATGTTCTTTATTTTAAGATAAAAAAATCCGCTATTATTATTATGTTCATTTTTCATTTAATTCATTCAATTTATTACCATGCCAGGCAAATTTATAAGAATCCCCTTCCCTGCTTGATATACCTGGCCTTGGGCTATCAGTGTTTTTTCTCATCGCAACCTTTCTTCGTAATTATAAAAAATTATATTTTCAACACAAATTGAAATAAAAAGCCACATTCTTAATAGTTTATTTCTAATGAGATTATGTCAATAGTAACATTAGACACGCGATGAGAATTAAACTATTTTCCACATATATTACTTAAGAGGACATCATAAGTCAGAATAACAAGCGACAGTATATTATTTGTTTTTATTTTTTTTATAAATGAACACTTACTGTAGTGTTTATGTAAAATTTTGTCAAAGTATAGGTATTTATAGTGCTTATAAATTAATTTAGTTTCATATAAACACTTGTATATACAAAATATCACGCTGTCTTCGATGTGATCGCTTCATTTTTAGTTTTTTTTCATTCACAAAAAACACATGGGATTTTAAAGTTAATGTCTAAAATTTACAAAATCAAATATAAGAAAGATTCCATTTAACAAAAATAATACAATTGAAATGCGTGAGATTGCATGTTTTTGTTTATGTATGTTTTTTTTCTGATTTTTGACTCATTTATCTCGCGAACCACACAGTAACACACGGCTGGCTCCTTGAAACCATCGAGTTGAAATGACCTAAATCTGAATCATTACTAGTTATGGAGCCCTCTTAAGGTTTATCATCAACACATTTGCTTTTTTATTAATCACTAGATTGCAAAAAGACATAGTTATTGTGTTAGCTAAAAATGGCAAATTTAATGTCTCTTTATAATTCATTTCAATCTTCCATTGTAAACTATGTAAGGAATTTTATATTAACAGTATAAAGGAGCGAGTACCTATTATTAAACTCCCATGAATCGTTAGAATGGGTAAAAAAAAGTGTAAATATATATGGTGGTATTTTCCAACAACAAAAACCGGTAAAATTCTTAACGACATATTTCGCAACTATCGGTAAATACGCGAAAAAATTGTTATTAATTTTGGTGTACAATGTGATTTTTTTCACATTGTACACCTATTTTTTCTATTAAATCCTTAGGTTTATTTGTATTATTGAGGTGACAAGCAGGCAGCATAAGCTGATGTGCTTGAATTAGTCCACAGTGTCACTGTAATCCATCTAGTCCGTTATTAAAGGAGTTGACATTCTCAGCAACATCAGATCCTGAGGCAGCCTGTTTCAAGCATCCACCACTCTATTACATAGGAAGTGTTTATGTGGATTCTGAGCAAAATCCACATATGGCCACGCAAGTGCTCATTTTGATTGTGAGTGTATATATGGGGCAGTTCAGGACAGTCATAATGATTGTTCAACACTTTATATGTCTCAATGAGGCTACCCCTCGTTCTTCTTTCTTTAAGCGTTGTCAGTCCCAAGGCTTGGAGCCGCTCCTCATATTATGTCCAATCCTTAAGCCCCGCTCCCAGTTTGGTGAACCTTCGCTGCATATTATATGTTTGAACTATTTGAATCATATATTTTAATGCTACTAAGTATAGTGTGCATACTACTTAATTATTTATATTGTCTCGATCAAAGTTATGATAAGTTAAATCTGTTACAAATAACATTCTATAGAATGCCCTCAACTTATATATTACGTAAGATCATTTAAGGGCGCTATCAAATTAGTTGGAATAAATAAATTCTCGAACGTTAGTAACCAAACCATTTGTTTTTGTGTATATAAAAAGATAATAAACATATAACCCATAATACTCCAAATTACAAGAGCTCGTCTTAGTGGAAACGTCAAGAGATCGAAATTGTGTGTGCATAAAATGCAAATAGATTAGAAACAAATATTCTATGGTTGAGTCATTGCCATTATGGAAATTTATTGTAAGTTAACTTTTTTTACATTGTTATACTTATATTAGTTTGAAGTACCTCCATCCATTTTTTAAGATAAGTTTTAAAAATCCATATAATTTATAACTAATTAATAAATAAAAAAAAAATTAATTAATATATTTATTCCAATTTTTTTATTTTAATTTCTAATCAATAAATTTAGTTTTATTTTGTAAAGTTAATTTTTATTAGATAAAAGCGACCTTTTAAATAATTCATGGGGGGCAACCTATGACACGTTCTTAATACGATCTTAATAATAATAATAATAATAGTGAACACTTCCTTGCACCCTGCGCATTGCGCAAGTGGCGAGCTTATTGCCGTATGACAATTCCTTCCAACTACTCAGTGTTTCCAGCCCAGAGAAGCAATATTTGCGTGAGAAATAAATTTAAATAAATTTCTCCTCTGCTGGGAATCGAACCCAGGACGCTCGCACAGAAACCAAACGGCTTACCAACTGCGGTCGACACGGTTCTTATCTTGTCGTTATCTTAAAAATAAATAAATCAGCACTCGATCATAATGTAATATTAATCTTTATCTACATTGAATCATAAAAAAATGCTCAGATTAAATATTAGTATGAAATTGACAGTATTTATAATTTTTGTATCTTTTAGAATTCTAGTGTCTGAACTTGATCTTAATCTTATGATAATCATATCCGTGAGTATCCCTGCAGAGTTTAAATAATCAAATTACAAATAAAATACAGGTGAGATATATTGATAATTTGGTCATGTTTCCACTGTGAATCTATAATAAGGTTTGGTATTATGCCAAGGAATTCATTTAGGGATCGGTTATGTGAAACAATGTATACTTACTGAATTTTACATATAATTTGTTTTTTTTTTCAATAAATTAAAATTAATTCTCAGGATAACCATTTAAGGATCGGTTATGTGAAACAATGTATACTTACTGAATTTTACATATAATTTGTTTTTTTTTTTCAATAAATTAAAATTAATTCTCAGGATAACCATTTAGGGATCGGTTATGTGAAACAATGTATACTTACTGAATTTTACATATAATTTGTTTTTTTTTTTCAATAAATTAAAATTAATTCTCAGGATAACCATTTAGGGATCGGTTATGTGAAACAATGTATACTTACTGAATTTTACATATAATTTGTTTTTTTTTCAATAAATTAAAATTAATTCTCAGGATAACCATTTAGGGATCGGTTATGTGAAACAATGTATACTTACTGAATTTTACATATAATTTGTTTTTTTTTTCAATAAATTAAAATTAATTCTCAGGATAACCATTTAGGGATCGGTTATGTGAAACAATGTATACTTACTGAATTTTACATATAATTTGTTTTTTTTTTCAATAAATTAAAATTAATTCTCAGGATAACCATTTAGGGATCGGTTATGTGAAACAATGTATACTTACTGAATTTTACATATAATTTGTTTTTTTTTTTTCAATAAATTAAAATTAATTCTCAGGATAACCATTAGGGGATCGGTTATGTGAAACAATGTATACTTACTGAATTTTACATATATTTTTTTTTTCAATAAATTAAAATTGATTCTCAGGATAATTTCAAATTAAATATTTATATAGTCAATTTACACAGTTCATTTTGTTTTTGTTTAAACTTTTTGATTATGTAAATGGACTCATTACCTACACTGTTCTCGAAGAAAACATTTTTGACTAATTTTAAAATAATTTGAAATAACCACAACTCTGTACTTTTCTAAAACAAAATGTATAAATTATAGTTAAGTCACTGTGTTTCAATTAAGTGTTTGAACTTTATGTATCATTGATATACCGATAAATGAAATTAGTTCATATTGTCTCATAAGTGTACTAAAAATACACATTATCTCATTGGTGTACTAAAGTACTTTTAATTATCTCATCGGTATACTGGAACTACTGGAGGTACATTATATTGTCTACTTAGTATACTGAAAGTACATAATATATAACATAATATATGTATAAGCATAGAAGATTTAAACTATCCATTTTGGCCACGCTCCCTCATCGCTCTGAGTGATCTTACGCACGCTTCCCATAACGCCCCATTTCCTTTCAATTTCCTTTTTCTACAGCAAAAAATATTATGTTACTGTTTCTTTTTCAATTCATGTTTTTTAACCAGTAATATTCATCAAACATTTTTGGCTTATTTGTTGTATTACTGTCTGCTTGTCCTATGTACTAAATTGGCTGTATGTTTGTTTTCAATAAATAAAATTTAAAAAAAATATTGTGATATTGGTATACTCCATTTCTCCATGGTGCACTAAAAGTGTATTATTGTCTCATTGATGTATTGAAAGTATACATATATTGATTTATTGGTATGCTAAAAGTATTAACTGTCTCATTGGTATACTGAAAGTGCTAGCTGTCTCATTGGTATACCGAAAAATTAATTCAATTAATTAAATTCGTTAACAGAGACACAATCTCTTGACGGATTAACAAGCGCTCACTTTTACTGAATAGCATCTGATTGACCATGCACTACTAAAATTTTATTTCACATAATTATTTTTCGTGATAATCACGATATTGTAAGATTTGGCTTCTTGATCCAGTAACATAATTTCATATTATACTTAGTTAACAAGACTTAGTGAACATAACAGTTAGATACCCCGCTAATTTAACTATCGTAATTACAGTCAGTCGAGCACAATTACATTCATTTTATTGCTTGTTGTGTTGTGTCAATGGAGAAATCGCTTTTATTCGTTTAATTTTGTTTATATTTAACTACGGGTATGTAATACTATTTACACTGTAATAAATACATCAAAGTCAATTTATTCTTGTACGAATTTCGCCTTTTTAAGCGATACAGGACTGATGTGTGGGAATACACGCATATGTCATCATTCTTCTCATAAGGTGATGCACACCCGCACGCCTGTTACTGGTTACCCCACATTGTAGGATACGCTGTGATGGTATGAACGAATGAATAATATAAAATATACAAATCATATTTATTTTTGATAAAACCACGAATTTGTTATTTTTTAAGGCGACCGCTTCTTTTTCAGGACGTTTGACGAATTTTTCTCCTCAGAACGAACGATAAGTAATTGCATGTCCCGAAGAAGAAACAGTCGCTTTGATACCTGTCGTTAAAAATTGCTCGTTCATGGTTTTAGTAAAATAAATTATAATAAATAAAACTTATATATAAATTTTAAATAACACGAGTGGATTGTGGCCAACGCTAAACTCCCTACTAACAAGTCACTCTATATAGTATTCAAATTTTGTATGGAAAATATTTAGCATTTTCATGAAATGAGTTTGTTAAATTATTTTTTATGTAAATATTTTATTGTGAAAACTTGATAATTCTTCAAAGCCATTTTATGAAAGTGATGTGCCTTTTTACCAATTTGTAAATGAAAATTTCAAATTTAAAGTTTCCTGAGCTTGGGGTCACTTTGAAATATTTATCTATTTAATATTTCTTCTCGGGCAACTAACAGGTACTCTGTCATATATTAATTTAACACGCACCCAATAACAAGTTGCCACATTCTGGAGACTTACGATATTAATTGTCTCACAGATCCAGACTGAAAACACAATTAAAAACTGTGTCTCCACCGGGAATCGAACCCGGGACCTTTGGATCAGCAGTCAGATACCTAACCAACTGAGCCACGAAGGCCGACAGTATTTGATAGTTAAAAAAATTAAGAAGCACTTTTCAGATATCGTTCGATATCTAATGGGCTCTAAGCGAGTACCTATTAGATATACAAATTTGCAAAATTGGGCAAATTTACTGGTAAATCTTTTGATAGTTGTTTGTTAAATTTGACATCCACAAATAATGTACGACGCCATTGCTTTTCTGGTATTGTAGTGCTTATAATCCACTAAACGAATATTTTTTGCGGACGTATTATTTCTATACTTTACTGAATATATTTTCTATTTATTCTATGCTATAACCAATATTCAAAACGATAATTTATTGTGTTTAATTCTACATTATATTTTTTATAGATAGGGGGGTGTTATATAAACGATTAATCATAGAAGCGTTCATGCATGATGAATATTTATTACAAGTCTGTCCTGAGGAGGGAGCGGTCAGTTCCGAAAACTAGTTCGACATTAAGTACCTACTCAAAGTGGTGAAGACAAATTAATTGTACACAAAGTTATTTGTAAGATTTTGTGAAAGTTTCTGTCTAATATATATATTGACATAATAATAGGTATTTTAAATCAAACAAATGATTTATAAGGACCTAATAAGCTGAAACGGTCGTCCTGGATTCAGGAAAAATATATATGTAAACCAAATCATTTGTTTGATTTAAAATACCTATTATTATGGAATTCTACATATTCAACACCGTCAGTATTTACAAAATTAAAAAAAAATATATTGACATATTGTGCAAACAATATTTTTATTTTTTGTTATTCTACTTTTTATAGAAACATAAAAATATATGTACATAATTTTACTAATTAATTTAAGTAATAATTCTTACAAACAATTTACCATAGTAATTGAAAGTTTCTGTCTTCCCTTAAATTGATAAATTGTCTATACAATGTATTTATATTTATATTTTGTTATTCTACTTTTCATAAAACAAATTAACATAATTAAACTAATAATTAAGTTTCTAATAATTATGGAGCTCTATCAAGAATTTACCTTCGGAGTTGACAGTTTCTGTTTTTCTCATACATTGATGTATTGTCTAAACAATGTATTTATAATATATTATTCTACTCTTTATAAGTACAAAAAATTGACATAATTAAACTAATATTTAAGTAATAATTATGGAGCTCTATCAAGAATTTACCTTCGGAATAGTAAGTTTCTGTTTTACACATACATTGATGTATTGTAAAAACTATATTTAATATATTATAATTCCACTTTTTATTAATATTTTAGCAATTATAAATTATGGAATATATGTATGTACCTTAGGAAATGAAAGTTTCTGTCTTACCCATACATTGATATATTGTGCAAACAATATTTTTATGTTATATTGTATGTACGTAATTCTAATTTTAATCACTGCAAAGCTTCAAACAACTCTATTCATTTACTTTTTATAAAAATTGAATAATTTGTGAACTGTTTTTTTAATACAATACACCTACATATGTGGATGTGTGGAATATTTTTTGATAAACATAATTTAGAAATATCCGATCTTATCAGATCATAACAAACGTGAATCGACAGTTTAATTTTAGTAATAAATCTTTCGGTTTTTAATTAATGATATTTTAATAAATTACCGTCGATCAAAATGGCATTGTTCTTAATGAAAAGCGAAACGAACTTTTGACCCGAAAAACAAAACAACACACCAATCATTTTGAGAAAAATTACAAATCAATATTTCTCAAACATTCAATTCAAGGTTAGTTCTCTTTATTATATATTTGCGCAAATATTTCATATACAAAAAAATAAATGAATGTGTGAAATTGGCGTGTAAAACAAAATAAGTATAAAATAATATATGGAGAGATTCTCTTTATCAGTCTAAAAGGCCCGTACTCGACAAAACAATGGTCAAATAAAAATAAATATTTTTAGTAAAAAAATAAGTAATTAACTACTTACTAATGTAAAAATACTTTAAATTGGCATTTTATGTCATCATTTTATTGAAATAACTGAATTTTAACACGAAAATTAAAAAAATAATTTTTCTGTGAAAGTTGCAAGACCAAAATCAAGACGGGGTATGCAAGACCAAAACCAAGGTTATATCGAGTATGTAAGACCAAGACCATAACAAGAATGCATATTTAAATGCAAGACCAAAACCAAGAACACCCCAGTCTTGGTCATGGTCTAGCGTTTGCTCATCACTAGTTTCAGTAGATGAAATTAAAAGTTTTTGAACAAATTTTTTAAACAGTTTTCGCTATATGATTAAGGTTTGTTGGAAAAAAATTATATACGGTAATAAATAAACACATCAATCTCACAGGAACAAAAACGCGTTTTTAATGATTATTGAAAAAAATAAAGTGTACTAGGAGATATTTTGAAAAATGAAAATATTAAAAACCTGAAAATTTCACAAGACGGTAAATGAACTTGCATGAGGCGACATTGATTGCAGAGATAGAAGTGTGAGACATACGAATTTCTTTGCTTTTTTCATTAGGAACGAGGCGTTTTTGTAGATATCGCCGTCGTGGGTTAGCGGTAAGACGTTTGACTTCAACGACGGTGTCCAGAGTTCGATTCCTAGCAAAGGAGAAATTTATTCCAAATTATTTCTCAGATAAATCTTGCTTTTCTGCACTAGAAACATTAGTTAGTGAAAAAATTGACATTTATCAATAAAGACTGGTTGTTTGTTAATGATTAGCATTTACTTAACATGGCGACTGCCGCGCCGTGGCACAGTTGGTAAGCCGTTTGGCTTCTGTGCGGGCGTCCTGGGTTCGTTCCCCAGCATAGCGAATTCATTTCTCACGCAAATAATGCTTCTCTGGACTGGAAACATTAGTTAGTTGGAAGAAATTGCCATATGGCAATAAACTCGCCACTTGCGCAGGGCGCAAGGAAGTGTTTGTTATTTTTTTTATTCATACAATCACGGCATATCCCACAATGTGGGGTAACCAGCGACAGGCGTGCATTACATAAAATAAAATGAAGCAAAGCACAACACATTCGTGTTTTCCCACACGCACTAGTCTCGTCTCACATAAAAAGGCACTACATTCAGAATGGGTGATGAACCTCATTACTGAACTATGTGAGATGTTATTGTTGCCTGTTTTTTTTTTCGATTACCCGGCTCTCACGGGACACCCGAAAACTATTGTTGGGGGGCAAGTCTGGTCCGACCGGCGAAATCAAAACCCTATCATGGATATAATTATGGAGTTCTATGACATCTAAAAATATTTTAGAACTCCATATAATAATTATATCCATGATTTGGGTTATCGTGAGGGTTTTGATTTCAACGGTTGGACCAGACTTGCCTCCCTGATTTTTAAATTAGAGTAAAAATTTAAAACTTAGTAAATGCCGTTTAAACTTTGGGAAACTTCATAGTGCTTGTATGTTCCAACTTTATTCCCACAAGCGACAGATGGCGTTCACCGATAAGACCATTATTTCTCAAGGTCGAGTCTTGGAATAGAAAAAAAAAAACATAACATACCTTGAATTTTTATGTGAAATCGATTCAGAAAGTGGAGATAGTATAATACTTTTTTATCTGTTTTATATGTCCATTGTTTTGTTTTATTTTTCATTCAAAAGTGAGACACCTTGCTGACTTGGCAGTTTTAAGTTGACAAACATACTTAGAAAGTATTTTCACTTCCATAAATAATATACTACAAATTTTGATAGCCAAATAATTTATCAACTCAACAGATAGTACCTGTATTTTTTGTGATACCTCTATCAAAATACTTTAACTTAATTAAATTATAATTTATTTGATATAAAGATTTTAAAATAACATATAATTATACATTTTTACAACAAATTGCTCAGCTGTACACCCGTGGAGACCCACAGTGCAGCTGGTTTTCAGCAATGCTAAATTCAATAAATGCAATTATGTTAATTTATGGTAATTCAAAAATTCCTCACATTTCCTTTTTTACTTTGTGGTATCATTTTGTTATTAATTAAATTAAATAAAACACAACTTTATGTACACCACTAAAATTACAATTTTTATTCAATTGAATTAAAATTCCTCTACATTTAACGAGAACAAAGTTCCCTTCCTCAAGAGATACATAGTATACTAAACTAAATATACAATATTAGACTTAAAGTAAACATAATGGGTCAAATATTTCAAAGTGACTCCAAGCCAAGGAATCTAAATTTATAAACTTTTTTAGAAATTTGTATATTAAATATTTACAAATTTCTAAAAAAGATACATCAATGAGTTAGTCAGAAATAATTTAACTAACTCATTTCATGAAAATGCTGAAAATTTTCCATACAAAAAAAAATCGAATAATTTGTGTAGTGACTCGGTAGTGAGGAGTATACCGTCGGCCATAACCCATTTGTTTTTTTTTATCTGTATGTTATTGCTTCTTCTTCTACTTCTTTTTAGCCCCTTTCACTCCACTGCTGGATATAGGCCTCTTCCTGAGTATTCCATTTCTCTCTATTCTGGGCGCTCTGCTTCCACCCATGTCCCACCAGTTGGACAATATCGTCAGTCCATCTCCTCTGTGATCTCCCTACACTTCTTCTATTATGATAGGGTCTCCAATTCAGAATTCTGGGTGTCCATCTATTATCTCTCTGTCTTGCCACATGACCTGCCTATTGCCATCTTAGCCTTCCCACTCTTTCTGCAATGTCTGTGACCTTTGACCGACGTTATGTTTGACAATGTTTTTGCTCTAGTTCATAAATGTTGTTGTTTGACTCTTCAAGTTTTACTCTAGTTTAAACTAGTGAATTTTTGTACTGTCAAAATAATAAATAATTTGAAAAAAATATTTAGGTATCTATTAGATTCCCCAGAATCGATATAAAATAAAATTGTTCCAAGCCGCTGTTTAAACATGTTGTAAAAACAATGTTTTGTTCAAGATACATTCATTATACAATGTTTTGTATTGTCCGATGATAATAATAGACACACAGAGGAGGTAGTTAGGTTAGGTATTGAATGGAAAGTGAAAGAGATATGTTTTGTTTTATTGTTACACATTCATTTAAGTATTCTGTTTGCCAAACGGTAAAATAGAATTTGCATTGAGATAACAAATAGGTAGGTATGTTATATTACTCGACCACTGTAACGAATATTACCTATAATTGCAAAATCTATTGAGACCTATACTTTATAAAAACAGTTGATCCAACTTTGATTTGTACATACGCAATGGTTATTTTGAGTGGAGTGTGATACAATAATATTTCTATAGTTTTTTTGTAGAAACAGATTAGAAATCCATTTTAAAAATCAACAAATAATATAAACAGAAAAATGCTACAATTCCACGCGTGTGTGATTCTCATATAACACGTTGATCTCAGCCGGGGCGGGGTGGACATCTTCAATGTAAAATACGATAAGTTTCGTCGCGAGATATTGAAGGTGATACACTCTTAATCTTCCTCCCTCGTACCCTCCTATCCACCCTATCCCATACGAATTGTATGTGTGTGTGTGCATGTGTATGTGTGTGTATCATGAGTTGTTTACAGTAATTTCTTGTTATTGATGGAAAGCTTGTTATTGGCTCGGAGTTCTATGTTAAATTGTTATATAAAATATGTAAATGAGCTGTTGGCTTTCCAAATAAATAAACAACAGATTCTCAGCATGATCAAGGTGTAAATAAAACTAGAATCTGCGGTAAAATACTGTTTTCCGTTTTATTTGAGTATGCTCCTTTTTAAATATTCATTTGTTGATGTTTGTATCTTCTTTTTCGCCCTAGCCTTTGTCCCAATTACTTTTGGAGTCTGCTCTCCTAGTCCTCATACTCCAAGTCCTTCTGCCCTCCACGTTCTCCGAACGAAGCCTTGCCTCCTTGAGATCCCTAGTTGTTGTGGATTTCCGAGTGGTCAATGGTCTACCTGATCTTCTAGGCGCCACCTCTATGTCCATTGTTCTTTTAATCATATTTATTTTATATTGTTTATGTGTGTTGTTTGTTAAGTAAATATATTTTTTAACGTGGATGTGTAGGGGACACCAGCAATAAGGGTTTGGGTCCATTATACTCTTCCGAAGAAGCACACTAAGTAGCGTTGGGGAGGGTTTGCAATCTGGTCAGGACGCGGGTTGTAAGAAGGTGGAAACGCAGAAGATCGTTCCACAGCCAGGCTGCTGTGTTTATCAAGGAGTTCTATATGCAACTGGTTTGTGTAAATTGAAGGTTTACTGTGAACAGGTGTTGAGATTGAGTAAAACGAGTACCTACTGTTAAATGGGTGGCAGACGGACGAGGGATGCAAGTTCTTAACAGTTTATGTTTAAATACATGTTTATTGTTTTATTTATTTGGATACTCTCTGAAATTGTAGGTATAGAAAATTTTACTATTGTTTTATATACTTTTGAAATCATCAGAAATAATTTAGAAATCATCAGAAATAATTTAATTTGTAGTAATTTTTTTGTACACTTTTTCTTTTTTCGTCAATTTTATTTACAACAAAACTCACAGGTTTTTGAATCTTCATTACAAATAATGGGCAAATGATATAATCTTTCAAAATATTTTTTATATACCTACGAAAAAGAAATATCTGCCTGTAGGTAAGTTGTTTTTCCATCAATTCTCCCACATAAATATTAATGATCCGAACACAATCCATATTGGTTTTTTTCTGTATTATGTCGCTTCTTCATACAATATACAGTTCAACAATACTAAATGTTGGTACATGCATGGGTGTATTCATTTCCAATTGTTCGTAAATTTACTGGGCTGTTTCGTAATTAAATGCGCCTCAATAGCAGACGCGAGCTGAAAAAATCTGAAATCGCTCTTTCTATGCAAAGGTTATATAACCCAATTCGAGCTTCGGCCTCCTGGAAATTTCGCATCTAAATTCTCCTGCCCTCAACTGGCCGCTTCCAACTCTCCACGTAGATGAGCTGCATGGCATACCTCTTGATCTGGTCTTCCAATTGGTACGAAAAAAGAGATCCTATCTCTAAAATCTCTCTTTTTCGTATAAATCCCGAGTATTATTTAGCAGCATAGCCTCTTTTTAAATATTATTAAAATGTACTTAAAAACGATTTTTACTATCAGGGCACTCTCACAATATGAGGTAACCAGTGTCAGATAAGCGGGAGTGCATTACCTAGTAAATGGAAGCACGTCATATGTGTATATCCCTATTCTCGCCTCACTGGTATAATGGGTAGTGAATCTCATTGCTGAACTATGTGAGATATTTTTTTATGTATTTTCGATTACCCGGTTCATATACGGGACACCAAAAATCGTCGATAATTGAAAAGAGTGGAACCACTATTCTAACCCGGTGCCACACAACTTAAAAAAATGAACACATTTTAAAATTAATGAAGGTTTTTAGATCCCCTTTCATGTTTTTTACGCCCATATTGCATTGCATTTCGGTCGATCACAATCATTATTATTAATACATGACACGTTCCTGTACATGTTAGGCAATTCCATGTGTAATATTTCATAAGCCTTTCCACCAAAATTCAATGCACAAAAATATTTCGTTTGTCTTAAACTCATTATCGACGGTAAAAAAATGAATGATTTGAATACAAAACTAGAACCGAATATTGCTTACATTGAGTACCTATTGCATGTTTAATTGCACAATTCTTAATTTGTTTCAAAAGAATTAATTTAAAATTATGTTTTATATTAATTAAATCATGTGGTGGCAGAGCGGATAGCGCGCTGGGTTAGTAATCCAGTAGCCGTGAGTTCGAATCCTGCCACGACCGATTTCGTTCACCAGCATATGTTTAATTTAAGGAATGTATGAGGATGTTACTATATGTACTAGTTACAAGAACATATGCATTTAAAAAAGTATCAGCATATAAAAATAGTAATTATTTACCAAATAATATAAGGTTAGGTTGTAACTGTCTATATGATAATGTAAGACAAGTCAATCAAAAAAAAAATTGAGGACACACTTTTCAAAACTTTCTTCACGTTTTTACTAACAAACTTTTAATATCTCAGTAGAGACAAAGTTGGGGGGTATTATAGAAGAACCAGCTCCCCTAGACAACGTGTCATTTAGCTCAAGAAAAGATAACTCAATGTATGGAAGTCATCGAGCGAGAGTAAACGAGTACTAAGGTGTGGAGTAGCCCCTCGCCATGACTGGTGGGCCATGTCCCGCTCGGCGGTAGCCCGTCATGCTGATGAGATTGGTGAAGCCGACGCCGCGCTTGACGTGGAAATCGAAGAACTGAAATTACTACAATGCGTGGTGAAGGTTCCCTGTCGAGTCACGTGTTACCGTGACACTGTTGGGATGGGAAACCCTCACCATGACAGGCGGGCCTCCACGTTTGTGGTTGGACTCTTAGTTCTTGTTTTTTTTTCCGACGAGCAGTTGTTCCGGGGATGAAAAGAGCTACAAGTTCTTAAACGTATGGAGTGGGGTAGGAGACTGCGAAATTCTGTTAATTCTGCTGAACTAAAAGTTCCGGGTTCGATTTCCGCTGGAGACACAGTTTTAAATTGTTTTTTTTTTTCAGTTTGGATCTGTAAGACGATTAATATCGTAGGTCTCCAGAATTTGAAAACTCGTTAATGGGTGCGTGTTAAATTATCCACTATACATGCCCATGGACTAGTAGAGTGGATACATACATGCGACTCCAATGACTTATTGGCATTTTATTGTATTGTATTGTATATATTTTATTTAGATGTAAAAAAAAATACAATTTCTTACATCTAGTATAAACGAAAATAAAAACAAACAATAAAAATAAACAAATCAACATCGGATGACTAAATGAACACACAAAAAAGACACGTATCTATCAATAACAATAAAACACAAAGTAAAAAAAAGGAAAACACACTGCCACAATAGAAGACATCAAAGAACATGAAAAAAAAAATAATAATATAGTATCAAAACAAGCAAAACAGATATTATAGTCTTAGAACATAATATATAAACAATAGAAACACACGATTTTTAAAAAAAACTATTGTTTTATGTATTCAGCACCTAAGCTTATTGGTTTTTATATAAGTATTCTTTTAATTGTGGTTACTCGTAACCAATGTTATTGTAATTGAATGTGTATTAAAAAAAATAAAATAAAAATATATAGTACCTACCTGTTAGTTGCCCGAGAAGTTATATAAAAATTATTGTTATCGGGTGTTCTGTAAGAGTCGGGTAATCGAAAATACAACAGGCAATAATTACATCTCATATAGTTCAGCAATGAGATTCGCCACCCATTCTGAATGTCGTGCATTTTTATGTGAGACGACACTGGTGTGTCGCACGCCGGTGGCACTCTATTGGTAGCACTGGTTTTACTTTAAGCTTAAATCTCCAAAGGTGGCGCTATTTTTTTTTTATGCTGGTATTTTTGAAAATGCAATGTAAAATTTTCAGACCTTCAGCATACTTCAGTTGTGTTTTGTTGTTTGTTGTGACGCGAAACATTTTGATCCTTTAAAATCTTGAAGTAAACCAGATAATAAATATAACACGTGTGATTTTGTAAAATTCTTGTTGTTTTCGGTGTTCATCTACATACACACTATCACGCCATGTGATGGTGTTAATCTATTGCCAGCTTTTTGTGTTTTTCGATTATCTTCGCAAGATGGCTGACAAGTTTTGTTATGTTTTGAATAAATTGTCAAGTGAAATACGGCGAAGTGAAGTTATATAGTTTTCCGAAAATCAGTATTAAATCTTTCTTTGTGGAAAATCAATTAAAAAACCTAATAATCTACAATGCACATTTTATTTAGAACAATGTATTTTATGAATTATTTGGCATGATTTTTGAAATATTGCAAATAAAATCCATCATATGTGTTTTTTTTTAATAAATAATGATTGAAAAGTGGTTATTTTTTATTTAAGTTATCCTTGAATCCATTCATCAAAGCTGGAAACATTTTAAAATGGAAATTTAAATTTGCCGTGGACCGGTCGCGTATTCATTGCCCCTATAGCGGAGATGCGAGAAACCTTATGATTATCCGGTTACAGCTTCTATGTATTGAGTGACACATCTGAAGTATACTGAAAGTTTACTTCCATATTATCTGTGGTGTGTCGGGATACACGCACGTGTCGTGATACATTTTATAAAATTATGCACACGCTCCCACCTTTCGCTGATTCTTTTCCAACATCCACTGTATGACATAATTCTCGAAACAATTGAATAATCCCAATCAATTATTATAAAAAAATAATTAGTTTTCGTTTATATTTGGTTGGAAGAAATTGCCTAATGGCAATTTATTCGTTTATTTTACGTACAAAAAGTTAAATAAATATTTTAACTTTAAGGTGACGGGATAGGCTCCAAGGTACTTTTTGGAAGATCAATACGCCTTACTCTTAAAAGTTATGTCTTCAACAAAAATATATATTATTTTCTCATTATTTGTCTATACATTGGCCTGATATACTTATATTTATTTTGTGTACTTTGTTCAAAGTATTTTTTTAATAATACTACTCAGATTTTATATCCATAACTCAAAACTTATAAGGCTTAGAAACATGAATGTTTCTTTAAATGATAGATATTTTATAAATCTAAACATTGACTCGATACGTTTTCACACAATGTTCTCACTTTTTTGTAAAATCAAATAAACCATAGTATTTTATGTAACGCTCGATTCAAATTCATTAACTTGGGCGCACACGATTGTAATCTTTAAGGACGTACATTCTCATACAATAGTTTCAAATTTTGCATTTGACTAGCCTACATTGCCTTACCCTGCCTCTTAATATTAATATCGTTCTATTGTTTTATAAGAGAGGTTTTTGGCTACATCCGATTCGATTTGTTTTTTTTTAAAAGTTGTTTATTTTAATTTTCTACAAACATTGTCTAACACAATACGGAAATAATAATATTATGTTAAATATAAAGTATTTAGGTAGTTATTCGACTAAACACTATGAAATGCGATGCAGCGCACGGCACACGATGTGAAAATGTATGCGCGAACATAACGCACCGCACTGTAGTAATAGTATTTTCTAAACAAACATCATATTATTCACACGCACGGATATCACGAACTGGCCAAGCGTGCCATCGCAATACGGATTTTCAATTAGCGCTTTGATTATTAATTATTTTTTAATCTATCGATCAAATAATGTTTAGATCAACTAGTGCCATGCATCGTTTGAATGTTATATTAATAAATAACTATGAATGAATAACTCCTTAATAACATTTAAATAAATATATTAAAATGAAAAAAATGCGTGAAATATGTACATGTAATCCTATATGTTTTTTTTATATAAAATAATGAATTTGTCCTTGGAACAAGTCCATAAAAATCCTCATACAGTCCATAAATTAAGCGTGTGCTTGAGCTATAGGTGAACGAAATCGGTTGTGGCGGAATTCTAACTCGCAACCACTGAATTACTAACCCAGCGCGCTAACTGCTCTGCCACCACCCATACGCATGCGTGTAATACATAATTAAATCTGAAATTACCTGAATAAATCTGAGACCGTGCGATATGAAAAGGGGGATAGACCGTCCTTAGAAAAGGTGGGCCGATGATATTGTCCCTGTAGCTGGAAATAGGCCAAAAATAGCCCAAAAACGACGAATGGAAGTACTAAGAAGAAGAGGCCTATGTACATCCAGCAGTGGAGAGATGGCTGAAGGAAAAAAAGAATGCATGTCACTGACCGAATTAGTTGCAGATAATAGATCGTCTGTCGTCAGTTTACCTACAACATAATTTGAAATGCCAGAAGGGCTCCTGATGACCTCGAGAAACTCTTCGTAATGGAAAACGTGGAGAATAGAAAATCCAGGAGTGACCTTGTCCTTGAATGCTTTCTTTAAGTAATATACATTTTATCTATTTTTTTTAAATAAATTAAATTTCATAAATATGAAATTGACAAAGAAGCGCATAGTTACATATATAGTTATAATAAAGCCTTCACATCTTTAATATTGAAATGACATATTGTATACATAATGGTTGTCATGAATGGATAATTAAATTTAATTGAAAATCTGAGATTTGAACGAGCATTGAGCACAAGTTATATGAAATGACGTATCATATACCTACCTATATACTTACGTATGTATGTAAGCTTGATCACTCATATGTAAAAAGACAGTTATATCACCTATATATGGCTATACTCTTCCAGTATAAATACATACAGTAATTGATATTAAAAAAATGAACGAAAAGTTTTAGTTTTTTATTGGTAACATTGATAAAACTTTTACTATTCTTGTTAAATAATATTTATATGTGAAGGTATCTTCGTTAAGGCCCTTGTATACCCTGGGTTTACGGATGTACACAAAAATGCACGCTAAATTACCTTCTAATAATATATGAAATACGAAAAAATATTGTACATATATCACCTAATATGTGATATACAACATTTTTTCGTGAAGAAAAGATAAAATTTGTATATTAATTTGATTCTACTTCATAGGCCTTGTAGTTTTTTTAGATACTTGCAATAAAAAAATAAAAAAGGGTTTTACCAAAACTAATTTTACAAAAAGAATACAGCAAAACCTTCCCAAATACACACATCTTCTCCAAATCATACGCAGCATTCAAACATGAAATAGCACACATTCGAAAATCATCACCACAACACACGATGACATAATACACATACACCACTTGTACTTTTGAATTATGGCTTCTTAATTTTTAATTTCAATATTTAACTATTCTTATGTTTGTATATAAATATTGGTTTTTTTGCCCCCCTAATGTTTTTGTATAATCAATTTCTTTACTATTTCATTTCCTTAATGTTATTTCTTTATTAATTCTTTACTTGTTTTTATTATTTATGGCCTTTTATTTGTTATTGTTTTACTCTGCAAACTACATTGTGAATACTGTAAGGTTGCAGATAAACGTCGACTTAACATATTGCTATTAGTTATACACATTTATATTCTGTAACTGTTTGTATTCCTTAATAAATAAAATAAAAATAAAATTAAAAAATAAATAAGAGTAACAAATCATGCAATAGTATAAAGATGTTATTTCGAAGACGTATTTTTGAGGGTACTGGGGAAATTATTTTCAAAATATAGGTACTATATAGCCTATTATAGCCTCTTTACCACTTTAAATTGTATTTCATAAAACTATACACAAAAGTATTCGACAAATATGTACTTGTAAATACATAATAAATTACTTTATTTAGACTTGTTTTGGTGGGTACTTTTTTTACAAATAAGAAAATACATCAAAGATTTGGCCGACACAATTTGTACCATCAAGGTCGTTGAGTATAAATCTATAAAAGTTTGATACATAACAAATTCCATCACGTATCTATAGATATAATAGTTGCGTAATTTAATAACATAATCACGACGTTGCCTCATATCAATATTGGATCAAAGCCTGTATTTTATAAGCGATGTCATGTTTGTAATTTTACATCACTATTTATCCACAACAAACCCTCTGATTGGAATAACGTTGACGGGATACATCCCCATATACGAGTTGAATTTTATGATAAATAACACATACATTTTAATTTTTATTTTATTTCCATTTTAAGTATTCACCAAATAGATTATTTTAATATAGACTACAAAAACTAAAGTACTATAAACGTAATTTTAAAACAAAGAATATTTTAAGGCCCTTGTATCCTTGGGCATACGGATGTACACAAACATGCACACTAAATTACCTTCTAATGTATGAAACACGAAAAAAATGTATATCACTAAATATGTGACATAAAATATTTTTTCGTGAAGAAAAGGTAAAATTTGAAGATATTTTTTAAATAGCGAGAATAGTAATTAAAACATTCGAATAGTAAAAAACTCAGCCGGGAGATTTTCATATTCTCTTTCGATTAAATTGAAAATCTACTTCAAAGGCCTTGTGGTTTTTTAGTTACTTATAATATAAAATGGGTATACTAAACCTAATTTTACAAGAAATATTTTAAAAAATTAAAATTTCGAAAAATTCACGCACTATAATAAAGATGTAAAAATAGTGTTTTTTTTATTTTAAATACGTATCTTTTGAGGGTACTGGGGAAAAGATTTTTAAAATTGACTATTTAGCATTCTATAAACTCTCAATGAATTTTTGAATTTTGTATAAAATCTCAAATATTTTAAATAAACTGTGCCGATCGCCGTGGCACAGTAGTTAAGCCGTTCGGTTTCTGTCCGGGCGTCCTGGGTTCGATTCCCAGCTGAGGAGAAATTTATTTAAATTTATTTCTCATGCAAATATTGCTTCTCTGGACTGGAAACACTGGTAAGTTGGAAGAAATTGCCATAGGCAATAAACTCGCACTTGCTCAGGGTGCAAGGAAGTGTTTTATTTTTATACACGACTTGAATGATAAGATTAAAAACAAATATAATATTATAATACTTTTTTCTGTTATGAACAAAAGTTTGTCGTTTATTCTATTTATTTATTTTTATTTATTTAACTTTTTGTACATAATATAAACAAATATAATGCACACTGGGCTTATTGCCAACAGAATACATAGTGACAAAACGATACATGTACATCAACAAAAAATGAAAGCTTAAAAATGAACAAAGTAAATATACATAAAACCAAGATAAATAAAAAAAATAATCATAGCATAAAAAATATTGGGAAGGTACAAAAAGAGGAAATCGAGATCAGGTGTTAAGGGATAAATATTCCTTCTTTAGTAAATATTACGTAGCAAAGGGAAAGAAGGAAAAGGAGAGGGATCAGGTATTTTCGGAGAGATATCCCTGTTTTAGTCTCATCTTGAAAATGGATAGCGAGTTTGACGAGTTTGCTTTGAGTATTCACCACTAATTCACGTTTCTTTTATTCATATCAAATGTTCAATGCATGTTGTTAATATTCATCTCAACGCAGGCGACAATAAACGAGTGAACAATGTCGTAATAATTAATTATTTACTTTTCCGACCTTGTAAATAATATTTCACAATATATTCTGTTCAAAATATTGCTCCATTTAATTATTGTTCTCTTACTTGATTTAGAACGTCTGCAAAACACTATTTTAAATCAGGTCCAGTCAAAGGAAACGTGAATTATTTGATGTTGCCTCGGACCACCACATCAGTTACATATTTGTATTATAGTCACAATAAATATATCAATTAGCATGGTTTCGAATGAGTTGTTTGATATGTCTCCTGATCTCAAAAAACAACATAAAGACAAAAAAATAACTAACCGTTCTCCGTAATCAGGAATAAAAAGAATAATTAAAAAATTTATTTAAAAACTCATCGGACCTTATTTTTTTATTGAGAATATAACCTGGAAAATAAAATATGTTTAATTTCGCTACATATACCACCATCCGCTCTTCATGGGGACTGTAAACGACTCCTTCACCAAACGTAAAACGCCCGAAATTTTTTGATTTTATTGTCCCGGGATCCGAAAAAAACCCGGTAACTGAAAAACTCTACTTTTAAATCAACATAACATTATTTTGGATTTGTGTTTTTATTTCCTATATGAATAAAAACTTCTATTGTTGGTTCGATTCGAATCGATCTTTTTCAAATAGAATCGCCCGTCCCTCCCACCCCTAATCCGTAGGTATTTATCTCCGCGGTGCAACCTGAAGTCACTTCTATATTCGAGCTCGTTGTGATTGGTGTTTGACATAACATAGCCGATTGCCGTATTTTGTATTTTTATTAATGTAATATTTTTATGAAAAAAAAAAACATTTTAAATGAAAAACAAAATACCTACATTTTTTTTAATCTTTTAAACCTATTATATTTTATAATGGTGTGTGTTTACGATTGCGCGTCGCGCGGGCTGACCTGTTATGTTCGTCCCCCCCCTTTCTTCCCTTCCCTTCTCATATCCATCTCCATCAATCTGGCAGTGAAGATTACATATTTATATATTGTTATACATTATTATCCTATGTTATAAGACTATGTATTTGTAAGCACCAAAAAAAATGTAAAATGAAATGTAAATAGATACCTTTATACGCAGATGTACACTAAAATAACTAGGAAATACTGTAATTGGCGATATACATACATACATACCATCACGCCATGTCCCTTGCGGGGTAGGCAGAGAGAACCGAACGCCACTTACTTCTATCTTGATATACATTCATCGCCTCGACAACATTCATACATCGTCTTATACATGTTCGTCTGTTGTTCACGCTTCTAACATTTCCGTCTTTTAAAATATCATTCACATGGTCGTGCCATCCCTTTCTTGGGCGGCCCCGGCCTCTCAATCCAATCCTATCCGCATTGTATATTTTCTTCGTCAGGCGTTCCTCATTCATTCTACCCATGTGGTCAAACCATCTCAGTGTGTTCACTTTCATTCTATTAATGATATCTTTCTTCATCTTTCATTCTTTCCTTATGTTCTCATTTCTAACCCTGTCATACATCGTTCTGCCATGTCCAGGTTTCACTTGCATACGTCACCGTTGGCACTAAGATAGCGTTATGAATGGCAACTTTGGCAACCTTTGATATGTTGCGATCATTCATAACTGGTCTCAGTGCTCCATTCATTCTGTTTCCTGCCATAACTCTTCTTTCGATATCCTTATCAGGTCGTCCATTCCGTTGAAACATTGGCGATATAAATACGGAAATTATTAACTGTATATCAATAATTTGAAACAGCTATAGTATTTCTAAATAAAACAATAAATAAATAAATAAGATCTAAATTTCAGTGATACATTCTTGTTTTCATCACGTCTTTTATAATACTTTGTAATATTTGAAAAGAACACTTTGTACCCCTTGACGGTGATATTTTTTAATTGTATTTAGAAACATAACCGGTTTTTTATAAAATGCATCATAATACAGTTACACAATTAAAAAAGAAATAAGCCAATTATAATGCTTACTAATTTATATAAATATTTTACCTATTTTTCCATAGAGATAACATTAATACACTGTAAGGATGAAATAGGATAATTTCCCTAATCGATGCTTTTAAGAATATGTTTAAGAGCTTGTAGAGACGGATGAAATAGATCGGATTGAGGGCTAAGATTATTGTAATTGTTACAGTAGCGTTCAATAAAACTGTTTTGTTCGTAATTTGTATTTATAAAAAAATCAAGTCCAATGACTCAACGAAGTTAAAAATTTAATGAATTACGGTTGAATTTTGCCCTCTATGCAATCACTAGTTTATTATAAACTCACCATTTGTGTTGAGTACATTTTTTTCCTCGGTGCGATTCTGTATTAAGATATTTTATGTAGATCTTGGGGTCAGAGAAATATGACGAAATAGTATTATAATCTTAGTTTAATGATTATAGGAATTATTTCATTGCCTTGGAAATTAGGTACAAAACATGAAAATTGTTTTTTTTTGTGTACAATGAAAGAACAGACTAATTGTTTTAAATTTGTTAATAGTGTGGCTCACTTCGTAAAATTTTTATTTATTCATTTATCTATCTGTACATAATAGAAACAAATATAATGCAAACTGACGGGCTTATTGCCATTAGGCAATTTCTTTCAATCAACCAGATTACAAAGTATGACAAAATTATACATGTACATCAACAAAAGAAATGAAAACGAAAATAAAAACAAAGAAAATATGCATTATTAGATAAATGTAAAAAAACACATTAGCAAAAAAGGATTGGGAAAGAACAAGGACAGGAAAAAGGGATCAGGTGTTTAGGGATAAATATTCTTTTTCTTTGAATTATATTTCAAACAAACTTTTTACGTGCGTTTTATTGTTCACTGGCCAATATTATTTCAGTACAAACGATGAACAATTGGGTTGTGGTAAACTTTAAAATCTATATTATTACCAAATAAAATTTACGTTTACATGGCAAAAATGCAACTGTAAAATAGATCACGCAGAAAGTATGTTAATAACCTTGAAGTTTGGACAATTAGAGAAATGATGTCTATAATTAAAGGTATAAAACTTTATTCAGTAGGTATACATGAATTTATTTTATGCGATAGGCCTATTTCGCCTTGCTAGGACATTTACTAGCTTATATACCCTAACAAGGCGAAATAGGCCTATCGCATAAAATAAATTCATCTAGAATAGCCGATCAAGCCAGCCAAGGCCGACCGCCTTGGCACAGTTTGGTTTCTGTGCGGGCGTCCTGGGTTCGATTCCTAGCAGAGGAGAATTCATTTAAATTAATTTTTCATGCTTATATTGCTTCTCTGGGCTGGAAACACTGTTTCGTTGGAAGAAATTTATTTATTTAATATTGCTTCTCGGACGACTAACAGGTACTATGTCAAATATTAATTTAACACGCACCCAATAACAAGTTGCCATATTTTGGAGACTTGCGATATTAATCGTCTCTCAGATTCAAACTGAAAACACAATTAAAAACTGTGTCTCCACCGGGAATCGAACCCGGGACCTTTGGATCAGCAGTCAGATACCCAACCAACTGTGCCACCAAGGCCGACAAATAAAAATTGTCAAATGGAAATAAACTCGTCACTTTCAAAAAAAATATAGCCTTTTGATAGTCACTAATTAACATTTGTTTTATTAAGTTGTCATCCGAGGAAGAAGTAGAAGTAAATAATTCATTAAACATTGAAACAAACTTAATTATAAACAAATAAATAAAATTACCTAAATTGTGGCAAAGTTAATTCTGAAAATATTAATCCAACTGTCGATTCGTTCATGAGAATTCAATTCTCTGAATGTATCGACATTATTAAGCCAAGATGCGTGTACGAAGGAATATTTTGTATGGTGTAGTGGACTTTTGCATGCTAATAACACCAACTAGAAGCCTCGCAGCATATATGTTCCCATACATGGATTTACTCAGAATTCGGAGTAGAACATTTTATGTGAGTTTTGTGTGTCTGTGTGTGTGTGTGTGTGTGTGTGTGTGTGTGTGTGTGTGTGTGTGTGTGTGTGTGTGTGTGTGTGTGTGTGAGGGTGTGTGTGTGTCTGTGTGTGTGAGGGTGTGTCTGTGTGTGTGTGTGTGTGTGTGTAGGTACCTGTGTGTCCCCCCCCTTATAACTTTTGATCATTTTGATTGAATTTACAGAGCCCAAATTTTCAGAATATATAAACAATTATAAACCTACAAAACTTTTATACTCAGAATTGTTAATTTTTGTTTCAGTCAGGGGTTATCAATATTTGAATTTTTGGTTTATTTTTCCATATATCTCAGAAACCATAAAAGCTAGAACGCTGAAAATTGGTATAAACATAGACAAATACAAAATCTAAATTTTTTTTTTCAAAAACATTCCAGGGTTTCTCACACATTTTTTATTAAGAAAAATATTTTTTTTTATGAAAAATTTATGAGTTTAACTGCCTATATTTCCAAATTTTTCAAAAATATCGTAAAAATCCGAAACACCCCAACTAGTTAATTTAATTTTCTATAAAAAATATTAACATTGTAGTAGTAGATCTCAAATTTTTTTTAACAATTTTTATAAAAATTGAATTTAGTGACGACATTTCTTCATACAATTTGTATGGCAGTCGCCTATACACAATTATATATGCAAGAAAACTTAATAGTTTGATACTTAAATCTCCAAACATACATACATACCATCATGCTGTTTTCATATTCCGGGTAGGAGAAAAGGACTGACCTCCATACTGTCCTATCTTGACATACATACCTACATATGTTGTATAGAAAACAAAATATCTTAAAATATTAAATAATTTGGATTTAAGTGTTTATAGTTTGGTATTTATTCTTCATCTATACGTACTATCGCTATCGACAGTTGGATCTCATGTGTTACATGCAACTAGTAATAAAAAAGGTTTTTCTAAAATTAACGTACAAAACAAGGAATATGTTTTTATACCTACGGAAATAACCCGTACATTCCGTTTGAGGTCATACTGATTCTTAACCTTGGATAGGAAGAGACACGCCGTTAAAAATGTACCTACTTAAAATAAATCGATAGTTTTTTCATCACTTTTTTTAACATTTCTGCGGTATGAGGTTAGAAATGTATTTTCACATGGAACTAAATAATCTTTTATGTATATAATCACGTTGCGGATATTTAATCTGAATATCCTCACGTACAAAGATTAGTCCATTCTAATTGCCCCGCATAGATCAATCGGAAATATGCGTGACTAGAAATTAAAAAAAAATACTCGTAAGAAATAATTTCTCAACAAACACGTACTGTTTTAATATTTTCATAATATCATCCAAGAGTATAAAAACCAAGTTGATTTATCCATTATCGTTGATTTTTAAAGAGTTCCATGACTCGTAATCGACACGTGTCTTTTTTGTGGTGAATATGAAAACTCTGAAGATATTTTTGCAAAAAAATTAATATGTACGGTATCTGTTATACATAGTTAATATTTTGTAAGGATATTAAGCTTTGGCTATTTAACTCATAGAGCATTTCTTCGGTCAATATTGAGTACCTAATAAAGATTTTATAAACTTTTTATATGCCTTCAAATGAACTTACTTTAGTGACTAGTTGCATGTAATACATGAGATACAACTGTCGATAGCGATAGTATGTATAGTTGAAGAATAAGTACCAAACTATAAACCCATAAATACAAATTATTTAATATTTTAAGATATTTGGTTTTCTATACAACACATGTACCTAGGTATGTATGTCAAGATAGGATAGTATGGAGGTCAGTCCTTTGATCCTACCCTGAATATGAAAACAGTATGATGGTATGTACCTATGTATGTTTGGAGATTAGTATCAACTAATTAAGTCTTCTTACATATTGTGTATAGGCGACTGCCATACAAATTGTATGAAGCAATGTCGTCACTAAATTCAATTTTTATAAAAATTGTTAAAAAATAATGAGATCTGCTAATACAATGTTAATATTTTTTATAGAAAATTAAATTATCTAGTTGGGGTGTTTCGGCTTATTTGATATTTTAAAAAAAATTGGAAATATAGGCGGTTAAACTCATAAATTTATCATAAAAAAATATTTTTCTTACAAAAAAATGTTTGAGAAACCCTGGAATTTTTATAAAAAACTAATTTGAGATTTTGTATTTATCTATGTTTATACCAAATTTCAGCATTCTAGCTTTTATGGTTTCTGAGATACATGGAAAAATAAACCAAAATTTCAAAAGTTGATAACCCCTGACTGAAACAAAAATTCACAATTCTGAGTATAAAAATTTTGTAGGCCTATAACTGTTTATTTATTCTGAAATTTTGGGCACTGTAAATTGAGCGGATCAAAAGTTATAAGGGGGGGGGACAGACACACACACAGACACACAAAACTCACATAAAATGAATTCTCATGAACGAATCGACAGTTGCATTACTTTTAACATACTTAATCATACGTCCCTCACGGGGTAGGCAGAGAGTTCCGAGCGCCATTTTTTTAATATAATTACTAGTTGTTTTTCATTAGTTATATTGAGTTATTATTATTTATTTATTTATATATAATCTCTTAATATTTAAATAAACATCAAAAATAAAATAAAAAGTTTATAACTTAATTCCACTGTTTATTTAGACTACAACCTACAACCGGTTTCCTGCTAAGCACATTTTCAAGTAGTTCTACTTTAGGGTTTATTAAAAATTATAAGTATTTTTAATGGAATTCCATCAAAAACTTTCGATCAAAAAATTTTATCTATTTATACATAATCTTTTTTGACCTGTTTATAAGTATATGTATAGATAAGTTTATATGTATTTTTTTGCTGTTTGTTTTCTAGTGCATTTTGTTCTTTTTTGCTACACTTTTTTTTATTTTTCAAATTTAATTTTATGCTATTTCCATTTCTTTTGATCATTTTTACTTTGTTATGTTGGTCATGTTTAACATGCTATTATTTGATTTTTTTGTGAATTTGAATTGTTTGACTGTATTTGTGTGCTTTAGTTTTTGTTTATTTTAAATGTTTCGTATTATTTCTATTTCCCTTCGAAATTTATGTATCACCGATGACAATACATCATGTTAAAACTGATTCCAGCTTGATCCAAATGATATTTTGATAAAGTTGAACAATGTTTATACATACAAACTTTGTGTCATTTATATCGTATCACAATATATTATGTATGTTCTATATTTTCATCTGTTTGCTGTATTAAAATGACAGCGTTTGACATTGGCAGCAAACAGTACCTATATAATACCTACGGATAAGAGACACAACTCCCTTATAAAAAAAAATCGGCAAAATGTTTAAGTTCAGAGCTCAAAAGCAATGCAACATTAAAAATCACAAATTAATGTCACAAGCATAAACCTAACGATTATAGTAAAAATAAAAATAAATATAAAAATTAAATTTTTCTTAAGATATTCTTTTAATGTTATCAAGAATTTATTAAAATTTACTTCTTGTATTTTTTTTACTGGTAAGTCATTGGTACCACTTTACCTCATAGTATGAATAATTGTTTTGTATGATGTATTGTTTTAGTTATGTATATGCATTTTATTGAATTTTTTTCACAGAAATTTGATTGTAGGTAGAAACATTTCAATGTTTTGTAAAAATAATTCCATATTATTGCCCCATTGAATGTGTAAACACATTTAAAGTGAATTAACCCTAAATTTTTCATAAATGTATTTTTTTGTAAAGTTCTACCTTAGTAATATCTTCAAAGTAAAAGTGGTATAAGCAACATTATTATATATGTACTTTTAATAAGTGGCATCGATACATTTTTTCATTTTCTTAATTTCATTTTTTTTCAAAGTAATAGTTGTGTATGTAATAACACCATTATTTCTTACTGGAAACATTGAAAGATAGTAAATACGTTTCCAATCAATAAATGTATCTACATTTTAAGAAAAATAAAAACATATATTTTTAATATTGGTCAAATTGAATTCCTTGATTATTGAGTGATGAAGTAACGTCATCTCAATCCATTCAAATATTTAAAGGTAAACTAAAAAAACTTTATTTGTCAAATAGTTCCTAAATTCCTTCTATATCCTTCCGTAACCTCCTTTTCCTCATTGCTATGATCAGTGTTATTTTTATTATTCTTTTATTTTTAAACTCTCTTTTCATTTTTTTTTCTCTTTGTAATTTTTTTTTATATTTCTTACTCTTTTATGTTATTTTTTATCAATTTATTTCTCACTTAATTAGTACTGTACCAATTTAACTAAGAGACTTCGCGTTGCTCGGGTTGGTTGGAAGAAATTGCCTTATGGCAATAAACCTGCCTTTGTACACATGTACATAAATTATATAAATAAATAAATAAATTATTTCCATTAAATATTTTTAGCAATACACGACTCTCATGCTTATGGCCTCATTTATAAAAATGTTTTTTTTTGTTTGATTCCAATTTGTCTACTTTCTTAACACAGTTAATCCGATCCTGTTCTGGTCCAAAAAATGTCACGAAAAGGAGCTTATGGAGTCCTCTAGACTAAACAAAAAAAACACAAACGACATGTGTAATTAAAAGAACAAAATACGCGCACTGTCATGATCTTTAGTTGTATAAAACATCCAACAAATACCCAGTGTAAACGGCATCTCTCAAACAGCGAATTAAATCCATAATAATTTTGCACGAAACTATATTGCTGGTCGCGTCGTCGTTGGAAATTAGATCGCAAGTTTAACTGTTGTGCGTCGGTTTACATGCGACACGTAATTACTAGCTATTATACAAAGAAAACTAGGTGCTACTTATCACCGACTGCCGTAGACTTAATTTCTCTCGTATCACTTGATAATCTGGTCATAATGTCAACTATCATCATCAACTTATAAACCTATTTGAATCCCATCATTTTTTAGTATCGAAATAATAAAAAAAATATAATTAAACTTGATCTTTTGCACGTATCGCATTTATCATTCCTATTATCTGCTCTATTGATTTTTTATATTTCTTCTTTTCGAATACAATAGTCTCAATTTGTTAAAAATCTTAAGGCGCTTGTTAACGTATATGACCTTGGGCATACGGGATGTACACAAATATCCATAATTATTACCTAATGTATAACAATAATTTATATTGTAGATCAAATCTGTAATATAATTTTTTTTTATATCCTGTGTTTCCTTGATGAAATATATGCATTTTTTTTATTTTTTTAATATATAGAACCAACAGTTTATAATAGTATTAAAAAAGGTATATTAAATTACAAATTATGTTATGAAACTATTAAAAACTCTTTTAAGTAGGTACAATTAGTTATGTAAAATATTAAGCAGTTGCTGGAGGAAGAAAAAATTATGTTACAAAGAAAAAGAAAAGAAAAAAATCCTAAAATATCATAACTAAGCCATTTGTATTATAGAGATGGAGTTGGAATATTATAGAAGAACCAGGAACTCAAGGCACCTACAGGGCTTACGACCTGACATCAGCTGGTTTACGTGATCACTTTATGCACTTGCGCAACGTTCACCAATTATACCTTCTTATTGAGTCAATGAAATTTTTGAAATTTCAAATTATATATTTTAATAATGAGATACAAATTGTTTGAAAATAAGACATTTTTTCTATCGCCATCTATGAAATAACGAAGAAACGTTTTTTTGTAACGCCATCTATTGAGAGATTGTTTTCTTTTGTAAACAATGAAAGCAGCAATCCTTAAAAATGATGTGACAGTGTTTCTTCGCACAGATGTCACCCTTGAATTGCGGCGGAAATATTATTTCATTTTTGGCTTGTTTACCTACTTATACCAATGTGTAGGTATGTGAAACGAATATTTTTAAAAGTTGGATATATGAAACTAAAAAAATATTCGATATTTATTGTATTTTGTTTTTTGTATTATTTTTATTTAATAATTTCATTGCACTCTCTAAGTGGCGAATTTATTAACAAACTGCAATTACTTTCAAAAACTACTTTTAAATATTTTTTAAGAATTGTATCTTTTCTCCTGCAAATAGAACCCAGAACACTCGCATAGAAGTAAAGCAACAAAGCACTTTACCGCTGAGATCAACATGCTTTAATATTATTAACGCGAACGTGTTTGTCTCAGATTGGTAGCGGTTAAAAAGTTAGACGTGTGGGATGTGTCGATGGCAAATGAAGCAGATGTCGCTACAGTCATCTTACACAAATGCCTACCAACATGACCATGTTTAGAGTGCGGACAAACCAGAATGGCCACTTTTATTTTCTTTCGATAATCTATCTACAATACAATGTGTAAAGAAAATAGACAATATGTTAACGAATGTATACATTATATGTACATGTTAATAAATTGATTATTCAAGTAATCTTCTTCTTCTTCTTTGTTTTGGATTCAATCTGTGGGATTGGTTGACAGCAAAGGGATGCATCCCTTTCTCCACTCTGCTCAATCTTCAGCGACTGTCTTCAACTATGTAGAAGGGTTCCCAAGTAGATTTATATGATATATTTGTTTCTTAGCATGAATTTTTCCTATTTTTTTAGAATATAATGCATGTTTGTTTTGCATATATTATAATTTGTGCTTATCAAAAAAGGTTTAAATTGACTTATAATTGAAACAAAATGATATGTTTGTTTCTTGGCATGATTTGTTCATTTTTTTAGAATATGATGGATATTTGTTTTGCATATATTATGATGTGTGCTTATAAAAAAAGGTTTAAATTAACTTATAATTTAAACAAAATTTTGATATTTATACCATAGTTATTCGTATATGTATATTTTTTAATAAAATTTTTAATACATATATCAAAAAAACAAGGAAAATACAGAAAAAGATACACAATAAGAAAAAACATATTTCCCTTTACCTGAGTGCAATCACTCGTGTGTAAAGTAGACATTAAACAAAATACACAAAATATATAATTATTATATACATAATTATTACTATACAATAAGGAGTTAATATAATTTACAAATCAGTCAAATTATAAAGTTTTTTTTTTAATTCATTATATTCAGTTGCCAGTTGGTTGAACCACACCACCCTATTGTACATGTAGTAATGCTGTGCAATACTTGTATGTGTTAACGGGGTACACAATTGGCCGACTATATTTTGTCTATCACTCGCTACACGTACAAAGACATGGTATATATTATCTATACCTATTTTCCTTATTTCGTATCTAGTCTTTCTTAATCGGTCTTAATTTAGGTCTCGGCAGATCAAAAGTTTCAGTAATTGAAGATCGTGAATGTATCTTCTACCCTCAAAGCCTCCCATTACCACTGGATTCTCGAGGATATCTGGAGCCCCTCTGATATGTGAACTAAATATTGAAGTACCTACAACCTTCTTACAACCCGATTTTTTTTAAGATCAGAACTTTTTTTCTGAGCAGATTGCAAACCCTCCCCAACGCTTTGTTGTGCGCTTCTTCGGAAGAGTAATGGACTCAAATTCTAATAACTGGTGTCCCCTACGTAAAACTATGTAAAAAAATAATTCCCCGCCAACGACAAATCTCGAATGAACATTCTTGAACTCTAAGAGAATCGATGAGATTTTTGTAGTATAAAAATAAATAAATTAATTAATGATTAAATAAATTAGCAAATAAACAAACAAATAAATAAATAAAAAATTTATAAATACGAAAATAAAACAAAATATACAATAAATAAATATTTCATTAATATTCGTATGGTAACTTTATGGCGTCATTATAAATTATTTTTAAAATGCAAAATTCCTTTGTTAACACCACTTATAAGGACAAACGTTGACCGGTTTCGAGAAAGACAACGTTAAGACTTACGTACCAAATTCCAAATTTAATTTAGTACGTAAGTCTTCCTGAAGAATACAAAGTTGTTTTCGAGAAAAAGTGGTGTAAACAAAGTAATTTGAATATTATAAATAATAATAATAATAAAAAAGGATTTATTATAGCGCCGTTTAATGATTCAAGATCATTCCAAAGACGCTAAATAAATAAATATATTGTGGTTTTATGTAATCCTAGTGAAACTATATAGAATGTTTTTATTTCAATTCAATTTGCAAGGATATAATAATAATTGGCACAAAAGACTTTGATGCACGATAACACGAAACCCGTCGAAAGGTTTTGTTTTACTATGGAGGTATGTAAGACCACGCCTAGAATTAAATAAGAGAGATCGAGTTAACAGGCGTGATCGTCCGACAACATTTTCTCTCAAATTATTTATTGCTTTTGATTTTAACACAACGACTTGATTGTAAATATCATTTCTAATAACAATTATTGAACATCTAATTAATTATTAAAATGATAACGCGAATCAAGTTTTGCTTATGAACGAAAGACAGTATAAATGGTTATCCATCAGCGTTTAATTTTTCTTCAAATCATTACTATCGTTGCTCTTGTCTTGTATTTGTCTCAATCAAAGTGATCATTTGTTTAAATTGTATTATGTTCATGATTATTGTTTAAAAAAATTGCGCTCGGTGAATTCCGGTAAAGGTTAAAAAGTAATTATTGGAAGATATTTATCAATTTTCCCTTGTTTTTTTTATCACTTAATTTTTATTTTGTAATTATTTTTAAATATTAACGTTTATATAATGTTTTTATAACTAGTTGCATGTAACACATGAGATCCAACTGTCGATAGCGATAGTATGTATAGTTGAAGAATATGTACCAAACTATAAACCCATAAATACAAATTATTTATTATTTTATGATATTTAGTTTTCTATACAACACATGTACCTAGGTAGTCAAGATAGGATAGTATGGAGGTCAGTCTTTTTTTCCTACCCGGAATATGAAAACAGCATGATGGTATATGTATATTTTATGTTTAGAGATGAAGTATCAAACTATTAAGTCTTCTTTGATATTGTGTATAGGTGACTACCATACAAAATGTATGAAGCGATGTCGTCACTAAATTCAATTTTTAAAAAAATTGTTAAAAATAAAATTGAGATCTTCTACTACAATGTTAATATTTTTTATAGAAAATTAAATTATCTAGTTGGGGTGTTTCGGCTTTTTTCGATAATTGTAAAAGTTTTGGAAATATAGGCAGTTAAACTCATAAATTTATCATAAAAAAAATATTTTTCTTAATAAAAAATGTTTGAGAAACCCTGGAATTTTTTTGAAAAAACTTATTTGAGATTTTGTATTTGTCTATGTTTGTACCAATTTTCAGCGTATATATGGAAAAATAAAATAAAAATTCAAAAGTTGATAACCCCTGACTGAAACAAAAATTCAAAATTCCGAGTATAAAAGTTTTGTAGGCCTGTAACTGTTTATATATTCTGAAATTTTAGGCTCTGTAAATTGAGCGGATCAAAAGTTATAAGGGGGGGACGGACACACAGACACACAGACACACACACACACACACACACAGACACACGAAATGTTCTACTCCGAATTCTGAGTAAATCCGTGTATGGAACATATATGCTGCGAAGCCTCTAAGTTGGTGTTTTTTGACTTCAAAGTTGGAAAAGCCGTGAAAAAAGTAGACCTCTCCATACAATTCTCGCGTATTCTGGCTTGATACATTGTCGATATGTTAAGAGAACAAAGTTCTCCTGAACAAATCGACAGTTGGATAAAATATAATGTTAAATAATATTATTATTAGTATACACAATACACAGTACCTATACATAGTTTCAGTTATAATAATGTTTCAAATTATACACTATATAAAACTGAAACTATTTATTTATTTACCTTTTATCACACCATATGACAACAATAAAAAGAATACTGCTGCCCAACCTATTTAGGGCTAGCAGTTTACAATTTTATTGACAATCATATGCAATTATGAACCAGGTGACTATATCTTGATTATTTTGTTTAATATCTATATAATTACTGTTGATCGTTGTAGAACATTACTTTTATTTATTACTTTAATTTTATTTACCTATTTATTTCGCTGTTGTTCATAAAAGGACATAATTTCCTAAATCCATTTGAGGCTTTACGTTTTTTGAACTAGTAGTACCTAAATAAAAAGATAAAATTGTATAATCATTTTTTCGTAAGGTTATGTGTTTAATACGTATCACATAACTTTAATCCACAAACCTTCATTCAGCTGTCAAAATGGAAATAGTCGCTAACACCCACAAAATTATTTGCACTGATTCGTATAAAATAATGTCATTTATTACTGTCTGACGCCTCTGCATATTTATACGTTGATTATTATGTTTGTTTTTTAACGTAAAGGCACTAATTATCATCTACTACTAAAACAAATATTGTAAATAGGTAAGTAATGACTGTAATTAATTTGATTTGTATAAACAATTTAATTTCAAGCCTGATCATCACGAAGGCCAAAACGTTTAATATTTATATTGCAAAACAGTTTTTTTTCTGATGTAGGTAGTGGTGTTAAAATGATATAATCTGTTAAAAAGTTACGCCCTGATAAATTTAAAATGATCCATATTATAGATGTCGTTGACTGAAGCCATTTCTTCTTAAGTGCTTTATCCGTTATCGAATCGTGTTTTAAGTATGTTTTTATTATACATCAATGCTGATAATTAAAATGTGTTTAATTTATGTCAGTAAATATAAGTATGATTACAAAAATAGAAATATCATTTGTTCTTAGTTTTCAATTAAATTATGGTTTTATTTATCAATACAAATTAAATACATCATCTTCTTACTCTAGTTGAAATCATACTTATGCGGTGGCTGAGCATTGTCCTTGTTGTAGCATATTATATACAGAAATTTATTTTCGTACTTAAATCTTGATTTTTTCATAAATTAGGGCAGTATTGATTTGATGTGAGATTCGTGTTTTTTTATTTTTTAAATAAATAAAATAAAATTCACTATGTACATTGTCATATCCATGTTTTCTCAGTCTATTCCCAATAGACACTTCTTTTCTGATTTGTGCAATTAATATATAAAAAATTCAAGATACCTGCGTAATGCGTACACTGAATTAATCTGCATATAATGAAGATTATAATTCACCATTCGAATCTGCATAATTTTTTTTTAGTTTACGTAGTTAAGTTACTTTTTCAAATGTAAATATAACCGAGATATCTCTCTCCGGTGAAATATTATAATAATATGTGCACTGCTAGCCCTAAAACTGGTAGACCTTGTTTGGCATGTATCTATTTTTAATGACAGATGTTTAAGTGTTGTAATAAAAAATAAAATTTAAAAATGTTATATTATTTGATGGATTGAAATTAAATAAAATTTCAATCCATGTCCTTCACTTACGTTGTAATATTTTATTGTAATATATCAATGATGACCAAAAAAAATACTTAAAATATCAATTAACATACTTTCTAGTATATGAACTAGCAATTAATCAAAGGATATAAGATTTACTTATAATCAATATATAATTAGATGAGTTCATGTAATTTTGTGTGCATCCATAATTGGACTTCCAGCAATCGTTATAATAACCAATATTATTTTCTTCTTATGAAATTTTTAAGCTGGTTGTCTGTCGACGTACCCTTTTAATAAAATAAATTTAAAAAATATTCAAATATAATAAAATCAACTTTTTCAAAGCTGTAAAATTTAGATCATATCAATTTCGCACAATGTATAAAAATAATTAAAATATCTTTTTTGCAATAAGTTTAACTGTACTTATAATACTTAAAAATCTAATAATTACAAAATCATAAAAAAAATATTTACACTAGCGATAGATGAAGACACAGGTTTTAATTGTATTTTCAGTCTGGATCTGTGAGACGATTAATATTGTAAGTCTCCAGAATGTGACAACTTGTTATTGGGTGCGTGTTAAATAATTATTTGACATAGTACCTACCTGTTAGTTGCCCGAGAAGGTACATAGAATAAAATAAAAAAATAAAATAGATGCATATTACACTACACACTAATGCATCTTTTTTATTTATGCTACCTAAAATAAATAAACAAAATAATTCTTAGTTTAAATAAATAATTTGAATCCTTCTCAGAAAACACTTTTCTGTTTCTATTAGCTGTCCGCAAAATAAAGAATTTTCGCTAATTGCTTAAAATGAACTATGATTTAGGAAACCATGTATGACTGTTTCGTTCATGATACTCATAGATAGTTCGGTTACATTAATTACAATATTTTAAAAATAAATCTGCGGGTTATCTTTGTTCATATTAGGAACTAGATAATTAATTTATTATTGTGAAACCTTGCAATGCAGTACATTGCCTCTATAATATGTATAATATATTATGTATTTTTTATTGTTTTGTCTGTTTATATAATATACTTCCTCGCATAATGAATTGTATTTAGATACGAGAAAAGGAAAACGTTTAAAATCTGTGTGAATTCAATGTCAAATTTATTTAAGGAATGTGTTTGTTTTAATGAATCATGATTAGGTTTTTTTAAAGCATATTTCTAAAATTTCTTTCTGAATCTAGCCATCTTTTTCTTGCATGAACCCATCGTCTCGTTCCATTTCCGTTCGCTTTGTATATTTTCTTCATCATTCTTCCCATGTTGCTGAACCATCTCAATGATTTCACTTTCTATTATTGACATCTTCCTTAATTTTACATTATTTTCCTATGTCCGCGTTAAGTATTAATGCGTTAATCACAAATTTGATACAAAGATACATACATACCATCACGCCATGTCCGTCGCGGGGTAGGCAGAGAGAACAGAACCCCACACTATTCTTTTGACATACATTCACCGCCTCGTCAACATTCATGCTACGTCTCATGCATGTTCTTCTATTGTTCAGACTTCTAACATTTCCTTCTTTCAGAATATCGTTCACATGGTCGTGCCATCCTTGTCTTGGGCACCCCCGACCTCTTTTTCCATTCCTGTCAGCCTTATATATTTTTTTCGTCAAGCGTTCTTCATTCATTCTTTCCACATGATCAAACCATCTAAGTGTGTTAACTTTCATTCTAGCAACTACATCTTTCTTCATCTTACATTCTTTCCTAGTGACCTCATTTTCGCTACTCCCACCACCACCCGCTCTGTGACCTCATTTCTAACTCTATCATACATCGTTCTTTTACAAATTCTTCTTAACGATCTCATTTCCACTGCATTTATTCTACTTTCATGCGACTTCTGCCATGTCCAGGTTTCACTTGCATACATCAAGGTTGGCACTACAATTGCATTATGAATGGCAACTTTAGCTTCCTTTGATACGTTATGATCATTCATAACTGGTTTAAGTGCTCCATTCACTCTGTTTCCTGCCATAACTCTTCTTTCAATATCCTTATCAGGCCGTCCATTCCGTTGGAACATGCTTCCCAGATAAACATATTCGTCGACTTGTTCAAGCCATTCATTCTCTACTTTTATTTGACACGATGTTCTGCTTTCACACTTTTCAAAGACCATTACATTTGATTTGCTAGCATGATAATATTTACATAAATTAATAAATACATAAATAAAAAAAATCTCATATAATTGAAAAAAAAATAATAATAAATAAATGAATAATTTAATACTTAAATTAATTAAAAAATATAAATAAAAAAAAATAAATAAATAAGAAATTAATAAAAAATTGATAAATAAAAAAATAATTAAATAAATAAATAAATAAATAAATAAATAAATAAATAAATAAATAAATAAATAAATAAATAATAAAATAAATAAATAAATAAAATTAATAAATAAATAAATGAATAAATAAATAAATATTAAATAAATAAATGAATAAATAATAAACAAATAAATAAATAAATAAAATAATTTAAATAATCAATCTATAAATTAATTAATTATTGGATAGATTGATTAATTATGAAATTAATTCATTAATTCAATAAATAATAAGTAAATAAATAAAATCAATAAAAAATTAAAAAACTGTATTTGTCTATGTCATATGATACATCGTTCCGTTACAAATTCTTCTCAGAATTCTCGCTTCAACTGCATGTATTCTGCTTTCATGCATCTTCTGCCATTTCCATGTTTCGTGTATCATAACTGTCATCAAAATTTTAATCGATTTTGGGGTCACATGTAATTTCTTTAAGTATTTTATATATTTACGACGATTGTTTCGGCTAGTAAGGCCATATTTAATTCAATATTTAACTGAAGCCGTCACAATCAAATGATTGAAGACTGCAGAGGTAATAAAAAACAGACGTAAACCCACACAAACGCCCTCGATGTTAATCTCAATATGCAAACGTTTATTTTCCATTAAGACTGTAAAACGAAACATTAACTTCTGTTAATTTGCACATGTGAAATTTATACGATATAATAAAATTATGGTGCTAAATAATATATTACAATAAATAGTTTGTGGAGCAGCACTAATTATGTCCAGGTTCGTAAGAATTTCGTTAGTTTTTATACCTTTTCTGGCAAATATTATATCGTTGCCAAATAAATGACGAGATCAACTATATGTTTTAATAATATGTGGTACATGTCTGTATGCATAAAGGTTTTCGATAACGTTTGGTAACGATAATTTTAACAAATCATATTGATTTTTCACCAAAAGTAATCAAACAAAACTGTCGAATAACTCTATGTAATTGAGATATTATCAAAAGACAAAAATATCTTTAAATAAAAATTCTACTCTCCATCATCTTTTTTTATTCCTCGTTGCTTTAATTAGGTACCTACTTTTTCAGTTAATTAAATGCAGAACTAAATTTTAAAAATAAATTTGACTTGAAGTTCTATTAATGACATAAATCTTTTAATCTATTTAAGTTCATAAATTTTCATATTATATGAAGGCGGTTTATTGTTTTTAAGAAATTTCTTACAACCAACCAAATGGAAATATAAAAAAGTATGTGTACCACAGCAATCTAGGAATTGTAGGTACACATTTTGTTAATAATCATAGGATGTAAATAAAAAAAAAAGGACATCTTTTTCAAAGTTTTCTTCACGATAAAATAAATTAATAAAAATACTCCTGGTTTAATGCATTATTGTTTACATACTTTGTATGAAATAAAAATTGTTCAATTTATCAAAATATCAAATGAATCAAGCCGAAAACTTTCTAGAGCTCGAACTGGTGGGGCAGTTAATTAAAAATCGATTGCAAATTAATTAAAAGGAAGTAAATAAATAATTCGTTTTCCGTACAAATTATGGGTAAACACATAAAATATTAAATGTCAGCTGATGAGTCAGTTTTGTAAGTCAGTGGAACAGCATCGCAGTTTACGGTGAAATTAAAACGTGTTGATGTGTTTACATTGAGTTTAATTGTTGTACCTCACAGTGTATGAATGTTTTTGTTCAATTTTACATCGAAATTTAAATAAACTAAAGGACGTTCATTGACAAACCGGAATAATTCAACGGTCAAAAATGCTTTTGTTTTTTTTTTTTGTTAAAAATTCATTCCGTTTTCACATATAAATAAAACAATGAACAATTTAAAATTTCAATTATAAATGATCAAATTTGATATTTACATTTCTTTGTTACAACAAAAAAATATACACGAAAACACCTTATCCAATGTAGGCTATATACTATATTTTGAAAACCTTTTCCCCAGTACCCTCAAAAGACCGCCGACCGCCGTGGCACAGTTGGTAAGCCGTTCGGTTTCTGTGTGGGCGTCCTGGATTCGATTCCTAGCAGAGGAGATAATCATTTAAAATTTATTTCTCACGCAAATATTGCTTCTCTGGGCTGGAAATACTGGTTTGTTGGAAGAAATTGCCATACGGCAATAAACTCGCCACTTGCGCAGGGTGCAGGAAGTGTTTATTATTATTATTATTATTAAAATTTACGTCTTTGAAGTAAAAAAACAGTTTGTAATTTCATGTTTATTCGATTGCATGAGTTTTTTGAAATTTGAATTTGTTTATTACATTTCTTGTCAATTTAGTTTTCGTTGAACCCTTTTTTAATTTTTTATTGAGAGTAAGTAAAAAAAACTACAAGGTCTATTAAGTAGATGTTTACTTCAATCGAAAGAGAATATGAAAATCTACCGGCTGAGTCTACTATTTTAAAAATCTACTAAGAATAATTATTAAAATAGTAGATTTTTTTCTGAAAATCTACTACTATACTTAATTACTATTCTTACTATTTAAAAGAACCTCTAAGTTTTACTTTCTTCACCAAAAAAATATTATATATCACAGATAAGTTAATATTTTTCATATTTTTTCGTGTTTCATACATTAGAGTACCTACCTTCTGAACTGGCTGTATGGCGTTCAAAAAATAAAATAAAAATTCGTATTATCACATCTAATTGCTATTTTTTCTCGTTTCATTGTTCTTTTTTCTGTATTTTCTTGTTTTTTTTCAAAACATTATCTTAAGTACATATGCTTGTATTGGCTGTAAGTTTGTTTTCAAAAAATAAAAGTAAAATACGTACTAACTACTAACTATATTTTCTTGTTTTTCAACACATTTTTGTCAACTCGCTTTTCTAATCGATGTTTGTTTTTTGATCTCGATTTTATCAATATTTGTTGTTTGGGTCAAATCTTGTAATCGAAATATAACCAATTACCCAATGTGTAATTGCGCTCAAATATGGACAACTTCCCTAAAAAATATTTAAATAATCATTTTTATTTTGAATATTTCCATTAACATTTTACTTTTTTTTAATTAAAAAATTGAGGCATACGTAACTAAACCAAATTACATATTTCATCCACACCGCAACCGTTAGATAAAATATTATTCTCAATACCACAACATAACCTCAACTTGAAAATTTTTTTTTTCGTTCTACGTTATAAAATTAAGTTGGATATTTTAACTGTTGTGAAAATATTAGTGCACATTATCATGTTAACCTATATTTTTTTTATTTGCAGATCAGACACCAATATCAACACACATCTTAAAGGTAAGAAAATATCAGTAGTTATTAATGATAAAAAAAAATGTTATAACCGATGCCATCAGTGGGTGAGGAAATTATTTAAAACTATTTCTCAAGCAATTATCGGTTCTCTGAGTTACATTTGCTAGAAACACTGGTAATTTGGAAGAAATTACTGTTAAGCTAATAACTAACCTCTTTCGCAGGGGTGCAAAGAAGTGTTAAATAAAAAAAATGGACTTTTATTTATTTATTTATTAAGAGAAAAAATAACTACACATCACACATACACATTTTTTTTTTATAAATAATAAAGTTGATTTATATGTGCAATCACAATATTTTTCATAAAGAAGTTACAATGTAAACATAGACGTGCTTAGAGAATAAGGTAGAGTAATAAAATATAATAAAATATAAAAATTCAATACTTATTGAAAAAACATATTATGAAGTATTAAATATAGTTTGGAATACGCAAGAATGACATCACTCATATAACATCACTTCCTCAACAGTGCATTCCAGCCATACCCAGGTCCTAAGAGGTTGTATCAGTGATCTTTTTTTACAATTTCCCTTTTGAATATACATAGATTCAGATGCAATAAAAATGTTAATATGGTCATCAAATTGGTCATTAAAGTTTTTACATATTCTATAGAGCGGTATCCTGAATCCTGCATTAGTTCTCGGAGTATTTGTGAAATAAGTTGGCACTAAAAATTGTATTCCCTAAACTAATTGAAAGATACATATAAATACATATCTAATAGAATTATAGAATTTCATTGGATTAATAATTCAGTGCTCTTATTTCTCTGATTCACCAATAATATTTTTTTGATTAATATTACATACATATCCCACAATGTAGGGTAACCGGTGACAGGTATGTGAATGTACATTGCCTTAAAAAAAGCACGACTCATGCATGTATACCCAGAAACCAATCTCGCCTCACCTAAAAGGGCAGTATATTCAGAATGGGTAGTGAACCTCACTGCTGAACTATACTAGATGTTATTTTGCCTCTTGTACTTATTACCTGTGGCTCTTACAGGACACTCGAAAACGAAAACAATAGAAATGAGTGGATGTACTATTCTAAGCCGTGCCTCATAGGATAAATATTAATATAAATGATGAATCTTAAAATGAAACAATCGTATGTAAGAGAATGGCGATCATATATGCAATCGTTTCATAAAAAATAATCATATATATTATATTAACACATTTAATACGCATGCCATAACCTCGAATAGTGATTTACCAGTTGGTGATTTTCAAGGTAAACCACGTCGTGTGGTACCTACTAAATTGGTTGTATTTAATAATTATTGACATTTCATTACTGAATGTACAAGACAATAAACGTAATGATGGAGAGACGTTAGCGCGCGGGAAATTAGCGCGCCGACGACGTTAGATAAAGCCGTAATAGGTATGCCAAATTTCAGATAGATACACAGTACAAAAATGCAAATTGCCCTTTACCAGAACGCAAGCACTCTTGAGAAGTGAATATAATTTACAAATCAGTCAATATTTAATAAGTCTATTTTATTTTTTCTATTTTATTTCTTTTGAAATTGTTAAATTCAGTCGCCAGTCTCAGATTTTTTTCGAGTTGGTTGTACCAGACCACCGATATAGTAGTGATGTGCATAACTTGTATATGTTAACGGGATGCACAGTGGACCCACTAAATTTTGTCTATTACTCTCTACACTTACAAAGGCATACCTACTTCGATTTTAATCAATTAAGATACCTGTTCTTCTTTGACATAGTCGGGATCAGCTCTCCTGGTACGTCATCGGCAGGACACTCTGTCCTGGTCATCAAGATATATATCTTTGCCTGTTATAGATTAAAATCTTTTGGTAATTATTTCGATATGATCGTATTCTGCGATGAATCTCCGATGGAATTTTATATTCAGAAGGTGTGGTATATTAACCAATATACACAAATGTATAATTAACACCTATTTTATTACAAACCAATAGTTCAAATAATACAATAACTATAATATCTTAATTATATGTATTACACGCGTAAATTAAATACAATATCTCAGACAAATACGTTGTTCCCTATTATACGATCACAGATTTATAATACGAGCCGTTTGCACGAAATGCCGCGCGGGCGTTCGCGTGCCCTCGGTTAATCTTTTGTTTCCCGAAAACATCTGACTGTCTCCGAGGATATATTATGTATATAACGATGTGTATAGGTGCTAGGCAAAACCATATACCACAGAAGGAATCACTATGAGTCGTTGGCAAAGCGGCTAGCGCGCTTGTTTAGTAATAAAATGTGACGTGTTCGAATCTCGCCTCAAGCGATTTCGTTCACCAACAATAACACAATACTAAATTATACTAAACACAATACTGAATAATACCTCATACTAAATTATGGAAGTATTATCATACCTACTTAATTTAGTATGATGATGGATTACTTGTTACAAGAAAATTGTGCGGTTTAATGAAATGCACAATTAGGTTCTTCTATTATACTTCTACTTCCGATGGCTCTACAGCCCATATCGAGCCTTGGCCTCCATCAATCCTCGCCTCCAACTCCTCCTGACTCCTGCTGCTGTCCTCCAGTCTGCTATTTGCAGTAATTGTTCTGCATCCTTTTTCACCTCATTGCCGACCTTCCTTCTTCCACCCGGATGTCCCTCAAGGATCCTCTTGGGTGCCCGTGATGGCGGCATTCTCTGTACATGCCCAGCCCATCTCAGCCTGCTCAGTCTAGCATGTACAGAGAGCCTAGGAGTGCACAATTAGGATAGATTAGATTAATTTCATATTAGATATTATTGGGTGGGTGGATGGCAGAGCGGTTAGCGCGCTGGGTTAGTAATCCAGTGGTCGCGAGTTCGAATCCTGCCTCGACCGATCTCGTTCACCTATAGGACAAGCATTTATGCTAAGTTTAGGGAACGTAGGAAGATGTATATGTACTTGTATAACAAGGACATATTCATTTTGTTTTTTAAAAAAAAAAAATATTATTTAAGCAGTAAAATCATCATATACGTGGAATTTTGAAATATGGAGACGTTAAAAGTAAGAATAATACAAGAGCGTGAATGAGACGATGCATTGATGTGAATGAAGCGAAAATTGTATGTCGAGAGAGGGTAGTCTGGCGTTCGGTTCTCTCTGCGTACCCCAAATAGGGGAATGGCGTGATGGTATGGTATGGAAAATAATGTCGTATATTTACAATCATGAGGTGAATAAAAAATATATATTTTTATTATAATTCTGATAAAACCACGAATGACATATATCCATGATATAAACATAACCTATATTTCAACAACCCACAGTCTTTAAAAATTTATTGCGAATTTCTCACTGAAACTATTGAAAATTTAATAAAAAAGTTATTGTGCTTTCAGTATATTAAATTCAACTTAAAATTCAGTCATTTTTAATTTGATATTTATGTATATACTCGTAAATATACTTGAAAAATATTAAATATGTATATACTCGTAAATATACTTGAAATGTAATATTGTATAAAATATTATATTTCATTGTTTACAAAAAAAACAATTTCTCAATAGATGGCGTTACAAAAAGGTTTCTTCGTTACTTCATATATGGCGATAGTAAAAACAGCTTATTTTCAAACGACCAGCTTCTCATTTTTAAAATATAATATAGAACTTTCAAAAATTGTATTGATACGGGAACTCAACATGAAGACATAATTGGTGAACGTTGCACAAGTGCATTAAGTGATAACGTAAACCAGCCTATGGCAGGTCGTGAGTCCTGTAGGTGCCTTGAGTTTTCATGGTTCTCCTATTATATTCCAATTTCGTCTCCTTTGAGATGTTAAAAAATTGTCAAAAAATTATACTGTATTGTAACTATGTACAATGTATTTTTAGACTACTTCTTTAAATGAATATTTCAAAGTCAATACTTGTAGCGTTTGTATGTAATGGCGAGATGTATGCAAGATCAAGTAAATAGTTTTGTATTGTGTGCCATGAGGCATCTGACAACTGTGGTCTTTGTCTATCTTGGTACGAATCTTGACATGTACAGATAATGACATCGTGAGTTCATTACTCTATCTAACAAATGGTTAAGACCCGTTCAAGTTGACTACTATGAATGCGACAAGGCCCTGTTGTAGTTCCAACAAATGCGACACGACTGACTCCCATATCGCAACAGATGGCAATGAAATTGAACCAATATTTTATGAATGTTCTTTTCTAATATTTTTTATTTAACTAATATTTTTTATGTACTTTATTTTGTGAATAAGTTAAATACAAAATTACAAGCTAAACTTAAAGAAAAATATAAACATGTATAAATAAATGAAAATGTTTGAAAAATTGCAGATTTTAATTTAATTTGAAACATTGCTTGTCCATTTTGTGCTATTATAGCATCCATCTGATAACAACGAAACACCTGGAAAGATTTTGGAAAAATAAATCATCTTTTTTTTACATATTTCACAAACGGACAGATTTTATAGGAACAAATAACATACAATTACAAATTATATTGAAATCAGATTTAAATCTGCAATTTTCACCTATAAAAAATGCGCACAGTTAAACGCAACTATTCCCAGATAGCAGACTTACCTTTTACATACCTATATTCAATAAGAACGAATATATCAAAAAACAAGCCATTCAAAAATGATTCTTCAAAAACGTTGCTATCACTCGGACTATCACATTTTGTTAATAAAAGTAGATAAGTTATATTTCAAGTGATATTTGGTCGCACTTACAAAAATGAACTAAGACGCACCTTTATATGAAACCGTTATACGATTGTATTGTTTATCGATAATAATAATTTATAATTGACTAATATTCAGAGAACCACAAATAAACAGAAAAATGATATTCGCTCAACCACAGGTGTCTTTTTTACTCGTTTTCGCATCATTTTTCCATCTCCTAGAACCACAATCTCAACCACAATATCTAGTAATGACGGTCGCATCCGATCACATCTGGACCAGTTCATTATAAGAAATAATATTATTCTTGTATGATTCAATTTAATGTGAACCATTCTTTCGTTTTTAAATATATTATTCATAATAAATAAATGAAATATGTAACGAATTTATGCGATTACCTATGGGCCAAAATTAATAGTAATATTTTATTTATTTATTTATTTTATTAATTTATCATTTAAGCAATATTTGCGTGAGACATTAATTTAAATAAATTTATCCTCTGCAGGGGATTGAACCCAGGACGCCTGCACAGAAGTCAAACGACTAACCAACTGTGCCACAGCGGTCGGCATAATAATTTCAAAGTTTTTTCGTTTAAATATAATTTTAAAAATTCTTTTAGAAAAATATAATTTGATGATGCTATCAGAGACTATCGAACACTTGGGTCATAAATTAATTACTCGCTTGTGGATCAAAACTTAGTTTCGTGTATTTTTATAAACCCAATAAAACCAAGTAGGCTACTTTTACCCATTCTCTAGACTTACACGCTATTGTAATATCAAATCGTGGACTGGACCTCTCATTGACATCTTTTTACGAAATTCATGAATTAAAAAAAAATATATTTCATTTCCTTGATTTGCGGAGCTTGTGTATTCTATGTATTCAATACGTGTATATGTATATGCAATGTAAGCTCTAAGAGATACCAACGTCAAAAACAATTCATTTTAATGGCTGTTTTTTTTTTATATTCCTTTCCTTGTTGAATATAGGTACGAAAAAGGTAAGTCTGGCACCTGGGAGTAGTTGCGTTTACCAGGCGACATCCCCTTTCTATATGTGAAAAATGCAGATTTTAGTATTATTTGTATCTTTTCAAGACCTTTTTATGCTCTTAGACTATCCATCTGATTACAGTGAAACTTGGTAATTCGTTCAGCATTATACAAATTTGAAAAGATTCGTATGAGTAATTTAGTCTTTAATAGATTAAGTCGAATAAACACGCCGTACATAGTAGGTACACATCACACACATATTGATGCATTGTGATGAAATTTCCTCAGCATGATGCTAGTCGATTATCTGCAATAAAAAAATTGCGCAAGCACATAAAGTGATCATATAAACCAACCGACAGATTGCAAGCCTTGTAGGTGCCTTGATTTCCTAGTTTTTCTATAATATTCTAACTTCTTCTCTATTGAGATGTAAAAAATGACATAAAAATAATCCCTTGGAGTACAAAACTAGTTGCAATCTGTACTTAGAATATTCACAGAACTAAAAATAAGTATTATTTTAATTCGTGTTCTTGGTGAGATTTTTCGTCATTCAAATATACTATTTTTCCCGTAACGTGGAAACTGATAAAAAAATCATCTCACCATACTGGTCTTGAGACTGTTCGCTCTAACCTCGATGGCATATGTGAAGATAGGCCGCACACAGGTCTTATAGATCAGTCTTTCTCAAAGTGGGCGATAACGCCCCCTTGTGGGCGTTGGAGACCTAGAGGGGGGCGTTAAGGGGCCCAGAAAAAAATGGGGGGCGTTGGCGTGGTGTAGGGGGGCGATAGTTGATTTGTAATTTCACTGACTTTATTTTTTAAATTTCACGAAAATCAAAACCTACCTACTACTCAATATCTAATAACTAGTTTATATTTCTATCCTGTATGATACCTACTGATGTTTTTGAGTAAAATCAAAACCTACCTACTACTCAATATCTAATAACTAGTTTATATTTCTATCCTGTATGATACCTACTGATGTTTTTGAGTAAAATCAAAACCTACCTACTACTCAATATCTAATAACTAGTTTATATTTCTATCCTGTATGATACCTACTGATGTTTTTGAGTAAAATCAAAACCTACCTACTACTCAATATCTAATAACTAGTTTATATTTCTATCCTGTATGATACCTACTGATGTTTTTGAGTAAAATCAAAACCTACCTACTACTCAATATCTAATAACTAGTTTATATTTCTATCCTGTATGATACCTACTGATGTTTTTGAGTAAAATCGAACCTGATATCAATAAACTTGTTAAAAATCATCAAATTCATCCATCTGATTAGATTAGTTTTCAAACTAAAATTGATTACCAATCTATATTGTTTCTTTTAATTTGATTAAAATATTATATTCTTAATATTATAAAGTAGCGTTTTAATTGCTCTCACTCGTAAAAAATTCTAGTTTAGAATGTAAGTTTAAACATCAGAACCGACTAACTTAGCACACTATAACTAAATTAATTAAAGTAATGAAATTGTGGTTTTTAAATTTTAAGAGTGTATAACACCCATTCTGAATACAGTGCCTTTTTAGGTGAGACGAGACTGGTGTGTGGGTATACACAGATATGTTGTGCTCCCTTTTATAAGGCAATACACACCCGCACACCTTTCACTGGTTACCCCACATTGTGGGATATGCCGTTATGGTATGAATGAAGGAGTGTATAAAAAATTGGGGGCGCTGAAAAATAATTGATTTTCAAAGGGGGCGGTAAAAGAAATAAGTTTGATAATCTCTGTTATAGATGCTTACCTTGCATATGCTTGTTCGCATGTCAATATTCCTCCATAGTGTGACATCTTATTGATTAATCCACGGTGATTTGAAGACTGTTTGTAATAACTTAATACCAACAGAAATTGTTCTAATTAACGGTTAATAATGTTCGAATATTTTTATTATTGCATATGCGCAAACATTGGATTTTTTTCCCTGTCGGGAGTCAAAGATATTTTTTAACAGATTTTTAATTATCTCAATAGAGACGAAGTTGGAATATTTATTGTAGGAGAACCGGGAAATCAAGGCACCTACAGGGCTTACGACCTGTCATCGGCTGGTTTACGTGATCACTTTATGCGCTTGCGCAACGTTCACCAATTATGCCTTTTAATGAGATCCCTATCAATTCAATTTTTGAAAGTTCTATATATTGTAATACTGAAATTCTTTTCGCTTGAAAATAAGGAATTTTTACTACAGCCATCTATGGGTGAAATTATGAACAACAATTTTATTATTTTTATTTATTTTGTTGGAACGTCATCTATTGAGAGAATTGGTTTTTTGTAAATAATGAAAGCTACAATTCTTATATCTGAGGTGACAATGCATTTTTCGCATAGAAGTCACCCCTGAATTGCGCCAGACTTATAAGGTCATTTTTGTCTTATTTACCTACTTGTACCAATGTGTAAGTAATCGAATATTTTTATTATTGCATATGCGCAAACATTGGATTTTTTTCCCTGTCGGGAGTCAAAGATATTTTTTAACAGATTTTTAATTATCTCAAAAAAAACCAATTCTCTCAATAGATGACGTTCCAACAAAATAAATAAAAATAATAAAATTGCTGTTCATAATTTCACCCATAGATGGCTGTAGTAAAAATTCCTTATTTTCAAGCGAAAAGAATTTCAGTATTACAATATATAGAACTTTCAAAAATTGAAATGATAGGGATCTCATTAAAAGGCATAATTGGTGAACGTTGCGCAAGCGCATAAAGTGATCACGTAAACCAGCCGATGACAGGTCGTAAGCCCTGTAGGTGCCTTGATTTCCCGGTTCTCCTACAATAAATATTCCAACTTCGTCTCTATTGAGATAATTAAAAATCTGTGAATAATGTTGTTTTTTATACTTTCATGAACCCTCCATGTGCTGGGCGTGGGAACGTGTTTCCATTATGAATCTCTATACACTTAATTATTTTCTTTTTAATATGAATTACATAGTATTCAATTCACTTTCGATGAAATCATTATGCAAAGTGCTATGACCTTTTTATGTAATATTAGAAATGTGTGTATATTCATCGTCATCATTGTAATATATAAGTCTTAAATTCTACAGTTTGTTATTTTCGTTATATCCTGGTTCTTCTTCTTCTTCAGCCTGTTTTTTTCCATTCTTGGACATAGGCCTCCCCCTTGATCCTCCTCAACTCCCTGACTTGGGCACACAGCATCCATCTCCCTCCGGCACATTTCTTGATGTCATCAGATCACCTTGCCTGGGGTCTGCCTACACCTCTTCGGCTTGTTCTCGGTCGCCATTCTACTGGCAATATGCTGGCAATATGAATCTTGGCATCTGGCAATATGCCCAACACAGAGCCACTTAAGATCAGCGACTCTTTCCGCTACATCGGCTACTTTGGTTCTTTCTCTTATCATGACATTCTGAATTCTGTCCCTTATTGAAATACCCAGCAACTTTCTTTCCATAGCTCTCTGTGTCACTAACAGCTTGTGTATTATTCGTTTTGTTAGGACCGATGTTTCAATTCCATATACCCTAGTTATTTGTAGCATTTGTCGCAATTTTTTGTTGTTAATTTTTTTTTCTGCATGACAACATTATACAACTATTTGAAATCAAAACTATTGCTCATTAATCATAAATTTAGGCTCAGAAAATATACCTGGATATTTTTACAACTATTTTCACTCAAAATACCTGCTCATTAATCATAAATTATTTTGTCTCGGAAAATATATCTGGATAATTTCCCAACATTGTACAACTATTTTCAATCAAAATACCTGCTCATAAATCATAAATTTTGGCTCAGAAAATATAGCTTGATAATTTTACAACATTATACATCTATTTTTAATCAAGATGATTGCTCATTATTCATTAATTTTGGCTCAAAAAATATACCTTGATAATTTTATGATAACAATAATCCGTTGCATTTATTTTTATTTTTCTTCTTCTTGTTGACTAAATCAAGGAATTGTTTTCGTCGAATCATTCACACAATGTTTTTTTTTGCACAGTAATACTGATTCTAGTTGAACACCCTGAAACCAAATATATTTCAATTTGTTGGTTGTAAAAATTGTAAGAATGAGCGCCGAACGCTCCTCAGAAAAAACTAGTAAAGTGTACATGTTGATTTAAAACAATGTTGCAAAGAAATCAAAACCTTATCAAGATAGAATTTCTCGTAAACTACTTCTACTTCACCCTAGCCATTCCGTCCCATTATGCGGCGTCAGTCCTCCATTTTTTCTCTCTTGTGCGCTTCTTCTGATTGTGAAATGCCATGTGTTTAGCCTGTCTGACGTCCATTGCTCTTCGTATCATATTATTCTCTCGTAAACTACTGATAGAGAAAATATATTTTGAATGAACATTTCTATGAGATCCGGAAGAGAGTGTGTGCATATAAAATATTGCAATTTAAGTTTATTTCAATATTTATTTTCGTCACGATAATTCCAGTAGATTTCACATAGTTTTTCATGTTGGTAAACAATGTTGTTTCTTGGGTTATGAAAAGTTCATGAACCTACATATATATTTATTATAAGATTTAAATCAAGTGGAATAAGATTTCACTTATAGATTATAAAAATAATAAAATTCGCATAAAAAATGCGGTAATTTAATACAGGTTTTGCACTCGATTTCGTATGAACGACTTGTATCAAAAACAAGTAAGTATCTACTTTTTTTGATAATTATTATTATACTTGCGATTTAATCGTATACAATATTTAAGAGGTATACTCACAACATCTTCATAAAAAGACCGGTACTAGTAACATTATTCAGTAGGTACTTAAAATTCAAGAGAAAGTCTCTTCATACATAGTTTATATTTTCTTTTTTAAATATGCTATAATTAACTATTCTTTTATTTTACTTTATTCATATATCGAATTAACAGTCAACATTGTTTTTTTTATATTTAATAAGTTATATATTAAATATTGTACATATAAACCAATTTAAGTTTATTTTAATAGTTTTAGATTAAATAAAACTTTTAAACTCTTAGAAAATAGTAGAATCATTATTAAAGTTTTCAATGTTGTTTATGAATACTTTTAATATTATTTATGAATTAAAATTGAATTCTGTCAAGTACTTTCACTCGAAAAATAAACCATAAATTGATATTAAATCGTTTTTATTGTAACTTAAATGATTTACTGAATCATATATTTTTTTGCAGAATAGTAAAATTATGTATCGAACACATTTCATAAAGTTTGTGACTAACAAAACTCCATTTCCCTTCAAAACACGAGTATATCTCTTCCAGGAAGTCAAATTATAAAGGGTTTTAATTTCCTTTTTGCTATGTAATTTTTTTATTTAAAATATGTTTTTTTTTGTAATAAACAAATAAATAAAAATAAAATAAATAACAGTATGGTATTTTTTGTCGAAACCACCACGTACCATACACCACGTAGTTTCTATTTAAAATTCTCAGTGAAACAATAAAATACGTATAGTTTTATCGATCAAATAAGGTAGGTAGGTACATAAGAATTTACTTAAATTGAGTGTTATTAAAAATAATGACTCTCCACTATTCCATAGTAGTGGAGAGTTAAAAACAACTTCATTAGAAGGAAAAGACTAGTTTATTTATTTATTTACATATTAACTAAATGAAACACCAACAGAACATTGGAATACACGTCATATAAAAAATATAAAGTATTTATATCAATATATTTACTATACATTGTTATAAAATTCAGTACTTAATATTTTATAATATGACTACCGTTAAACATTGCAAAGCTGTTTTAATGTTATGTGAACTACATTAATTTGCAACTTTCTGAAATGTGTACAAGACGCTGTATGGCTGTATCGTATATCTTATAAATGATTAATTAAATTTCTGTAAGCAGTGTTTATGTACAGCGTACAGGTTCCTTAAACAAAAAAATTAAGTTATTTCTGTCAGTAGAAGCGAAAGCAGCCGCAAGAGAGTGTCACTTTCGTTTGGTGATGATGAAACTGTTTGGAAGATCTCTGAAGAGCACTTGACTCACTCAAGGTGTGGCCCTATCTTGAGATAATGTTGTTATGACGAAAATATTATATATATAGAAGACCACACGTGAATATATTATCACAATACATCAGGTGTTAAACGATGAATTCATCTTTTATAAAATATTTTAGAAATCTTTTCATGGCAAAAAATTATAGAAAAAAATACTATTAATAATTCAAGAGACACATCTTACATATAGTTCAACAGTGAGGTTCACTACCCATTCTGAATGTTGTGCCTTTTAAGTGAGACGAGACTGGTGTTTGGTTATACACGCATGTGTCGTGTTTAATTTTATGAGGTAGTGCACACACGCACACCATATGATTATTGACACGTTTCGTGCGAGGCACATCGTCAATAATCAAATATATCCATTCGAACTATTTTTTTAATACTAAAAATAATAACACTCAATTATTATTATTACCATTTTACACTTCCTCAAAATAATTAACAGATCAATGCGTAAATTGTAAATTATTTAATAGATCAAAATAAAACACAACAAACGCACCGATCAAGCCTTTAATTAGGAATAGTTCACTCATCGATAATCATCTAAATTTAGATAAAAGAAATTAAATGGAAATATAGCTGAAGAGACAAAAGGAGAATCACTATTTTATATCCCACTAATTTGATGATAAAACAATATATATTTCTGTAAAAACGATATAAGATAGCGTAGCATAACTAGAAAAGAGCGAATTGTTGCCAACATAATAAGATTTCTGAATTGCATTTTCCTGATTTTCCAAAGCTTTAAACGCCATCAAGTCCATGTACTTTATTCACTCATGACATTTAAACTACTGTCACTCATTTAAATAATGTCATTCTTTGTTCTACCTTGGCCTCAAGACTACAATCGTCCACACTCAATAGGTAATACGACAAATCATCTGCCTCTATATGGAATGATCCTGAACAGATCAAAGCGCTACGGTAATTGAATAATCCGCATCAAATTTTAGTCACTCCATCGGGACTTATAGATTTTGTACTCACACGCTTCTGAAATGGAGACCATGGGATATGAAAAGGGAATATGCCGGCCTCAAAAAAGGCCGTCGCTGGAAAGAAATGGGTCCACAAATCAAAAAAAAAGACGAATGGAAGTACACAGCCTAGGCCTACATTCAGCAGTGAAGAGATGGCTGCAGGTCCATTATTTAGGAAGCGTTATAAATGGATTGATAGCTTTTCTGCACCATATCTCACTAAATGAAATGAAATTATTTATTTCCATTATTTACACACATATGTAACAATAACAAAAAAATAAATTAATTTTAAAAAGATTTTATAATACTATGTACTAAGACTTATTAATATTATTTACTGCCTCACTAGGCAAGTCTGTTCTCAGGCAGGACTTTTTCAATTTGGCATAAGGTTACATGTTTTTGAATGCAAAATAATAATACATAAACAGAAATGAAAAATAATCAGAATAATATATCAACCTAAGAAACACTAGCAATAGAACAGACAGACTAAACAAAGGACTATTATCCACCAGCATTCATTTTTACAATCAACTACCAGATGACATTAAGCACTGCCAAAAACTCCATTTTTTTCAAAAAAAAGTAAAACAACATATACTGCATGATAGTTCTTTCAAATAGATTTTCCTGTACTCCCGGCTAACTGTTTTGGGCTCCACTATGGTTTAATTTTCAATTTAATGCTATTGTTCACCACATTGTATAACATGTAATAATCTAACAAAATGTTAATATAAACGAAAATGTATGTCAACACTCATACCAGCAAACGCTGTCTGTGTTGAAATTTTTTAAATAAATAAATATAACGTGATCTCTCAGATTTTTTTATCCCTTATAATCGTAATTGTAGTGGAAATGATGGATGGCACCAAGCTATGGTACAGTTTCTCAGGTTATGAAGGCACAGAGCAGTGGATTATGTAAGGATATTTAACAGGACATGAGCAGATTGTATTCTGCCATTTCTTTTCAGCCAGTCAATTACCAGTTTATTGAAGTTTGTTTCGTCGCGTGTTCTATGTAGCAAGAAAGGGGTAATGTTGATGAACTAAAATATTGAAGGATGTATTGCTAAGAGATTGATTTCCAAAAAATATTTCACTCTTAATCGATTGAAAGAAATATCAGAATGCCGATAAGTCCGCCTATATGAATACATAAATTAACACTCGCGATTGTTGTTTTCTTATAAAAATAATATAAAACAATATCAAAATCTCTGAATCGACTAGAGTCATAATCTCTGGCTTGAATTAACACGATGTGAATGTTAATATTCAACAACATTTGTGTGTTGTATTATTATTCAAAGAATTTGAATTATTAATACTACTATTTTGTATGTACATGTGTATAACGTGTGTTGTAAAATGATTTATGAAACCTTTATGAATAAATTGAAGCATATTTGCCAGTGCAGTTAGTTTTCTGTTTTGACATACATAATTTATTATAGAGATTCTCAATTATCATTTGATTGATCCCGACGTACATTCATTCTTTCCTTTCACTCTCACATAATATATATTATTTTATTTATTATATTTTCAATTACGTACAACTTTCAATGATATACCCCGCCTTTCATATTTGTAATTAAGATTAGTCCCGTATCCACATTTGGATGTTTTATTGATCCCCGTATTGGATCTAATCTCGTATATCTGGTTTGAACCTGTACTGTAACATATTAAATTGAAAACAGTCAACATTTCTGGAGATAACTTCAATCCACAGCAGTAAATCAATACAATAATATGCTTTCTTATTTACGGAATAATGATATTTTAGAAAATATGTTTGTAATTAGTTTTCTATGTGATTTGAATGAAAACATTATAAGTGAAGTTAATCATTTTGAGTTAAGTGAATATTGGATCGACACAGCAGTGGATAAATTTATTCAAATTCATTTCTCACGCAAATATTGCTTCTCTGGGCTGGAAACACTGGTTAGTTGGAAGAAATTGCCTTATGCGCAGGAAACAAGGAAGTGTTTAATATTATTATTATAAATAGGTATGTACATAATACCTATTGTACAATACCTATTGTTTTATTGTATTGTCGAGAAAGGAATATGCGAAGAAAATAAGAAAACAAATTAAACGATCGCAGAGTAGCCATAGCAATTCTAAACTAGTACTGCCTCAGAACAGACTATGTCTAGCGAGGCAGTAAAATTTCCAAATGTGTGGAAAAATAATATTGTAAAATTGTAATTTGGTAAAAATTAAATTGTATTTTGTTCCTTTGTAATATTTATACTGTTGGAAATATATTATATGGAAGTATAACTGCATGTATGATAAAAGTAGAGAACGAATGGCTAGAACAAGTTGAGGAATATTTATATTTGGGGAGTATGTTAGAACGGAATGGAAGACCCGATAAAGATATTGAAAGAAGAGTTATGGCAGGGAATAGAATAAACGGAGCATTCAGACCAGTAATGTCCGATCCAAGCATCTCAAAGGAAGCCAAAATTGCAGTGCACAATGCAATTGTGGTGCCTATTTTGACGTATGCTAGTGAAACATGGACCTGGCAAAAGACACATGAAAGTAGAATAAATGCTGTAGAAATGAGATCACTAAGAAGAGTATGTAATAGAACGATACATGATAGAATAAAAAATGAGGACATAAGGAGAGAATGCAAAATAAAGAAGGATATTATATGTAAAATGAAAGTGAATGCTTTGAGGTGGTTTGGACGTATAGAAAGAATGAACGATGAACGACTGACCAAAAAAATATACATGGGTGCAAGAGATGGAGTGAATAGCAGAGGTCGCCCCAGAAAGGGATGGCATGACCATGTGAATGATATTTTGAAAAAAGGAACATAAAAAGTTTGAACAATCGTCGAGCATGTATGAGACGATGCATGGTTGTAAAGGAAGCCAGAAATGTGTGCAAAAATAGAGAAGTATGGCCCCCGATTCTCTCTGCTTACCCCGTAAGGGACATGGCGTGATGGTATGTATGTATGTATGTATGTCTTCTTCTTCTTCTTCGTTTAGTAGACCCAGTTGGTCTGTTCTTCAGAAACTATGCCTCCTGGGATGACGAAGTCCAGCTATCATTCCATCTCTTGGGTGGTCTACCGGGTAGGCGGCGGCCGGAATGAATTTCATTTGCTGCTATATTTGCAAGCCGATCACTGTCCATCCTGGCTACGTGGTCCCTCCAATGCCTTATTCTGGATCTACTCCTTCGAACGATGTCCTGTATTCCACATGTTTTCCTTATATGAACATTGCGAACATGATCTCGGAGAGTTTTACCAGTGATTGACCTTAGGACCTTCATCTCCGTTGTCCTTAGGAGCCCCTTGGATCGTACAGTATCTGCTCGCGTTTCCACAGCATACGTCATGATCGGTCGCACACATGTTTTATATATTCTGACCTTACTGTCAATACGCATGTGTTTATTTTTCCAGATCATATTTTTCAGACATCCAGATACGACAGATACGACATGTATGTAAATATATTATTCATTCATTCATTCATTCTTTTATATTCATTCACATAGTTGTGTCGCAAAAAATACGAATATATTTATATATTTTAAACAATTTATGTAAATGAACTGCACAGGTAACTTCCTTGGCATTTTTAAAATCATATATATGTACCTATGTATTGAAGCTACACGTCCGGTCATGGTCTTACAAGTCTCGCAAGACTAATAAGACCAAGATTGCAAGACTTTCAGGAATTTCGCTCATCTCTATTACTCATTAAGCATTATCATTCTCTATTGCTAATACATATGTAGGAATTGTGACATTTTATTCAACTGGGGATATTTGACTCAAAAGTCATCTAGCCAATTGAGCCACATCGCTGGTCAATTATTCAGATGATGCTCTTCGGCCTCACATGAAATCGATCCGTGGTCTTTTGACTCAGAATGAATATTATAATATGTCAGCCACGAGGGCCCACAATGAATCAAAGATAAAACATAGAAATTTTCTAATCGTTTACCCCATTCACAAGGTCTTACTTGGAAAACCGTTTAAGTCTCGAATAAAAAGTCATAATAATTATAATGAATGCAGTTGGCTATTATGTATGTAAACCTTGTATAGAGAGTACTCCCATATATACATACATACTTACTAATGAGTGAATGACCACCTGTTTTATTGACTCTCTATGGCATTTCACCGACGGAATATGTAGGCCATTGCTATACCTGTGTACATACACTATACAACATATCGGCTATAATAATGTGCATACTCTCGTAATTATTGCAATATAACAATATTTACAATAATTATCTGTCGAATCATGCAGGCAGGCATCTTATTTCGTTCTTTAGGTCACAGATTGATTGATTTTTGCGGTGTGCATATTTTGGAATGTGACGATGTTTTGTTCAAAAGCCTTATTTGAAATTAAATTTTCGAACAAAATACTTGATGGAATTCTATTTCAATTTCCTTTTAAATTTATAAAAAAACAATTTAGTGGAATGTAGGTACATTTTCAAATAGTTTAAAAAATAATTGCCGTCTATGTATTGATTTAATGGATTGGGATAGTGCTAATATTGTATTTATGCTCCTAAAAATCAAAAATGTGTTATATTCTGTGAAAATGTATTCCTATGCAGATGACAATCTTTAGTTTGTATTTGATTTGATAAAAAAACTAAATAAAATACAAATTTAAATAATATCTACGTTTTGGTATTAAAATATGAATTAATTTTTTATTTTATGCTTACATTTTTTGTCTAAAGTTTGTTTCTAATGAAGAGGGCTAAATCCAATGATTGAAAACATGATATATTATCAACGCCCAAGAAACCAAAATTATCACTAGCATTCACTTTGATTTTATGCACACATTAAGAACATAAAATTAATGTTGATTTCTCTACGACAATTAATTATGGAAAAAAGGATTTTAATATTTGTTTAATGGATTTTTAGCTGAATTTTAAAATTTTATGACGAACATTCACTAGATAAATTTTGAAAATACTTATGGTATTTTTTTAGAAACACATTGTAAACATATTTTAGAAAAGTTTAGGTTTATAATATACCCCCTTTACTCAAAACTTTCTTTAGACAAGTGTTCATTTTACATTTTACAAGGCTATTTATTGATTTAATGTTTTATGTCGTCTCAATTTAAAAAGACATTTTATGTCGTCTCAATCTATTGAAATATGAAAAAATTATTATATTTCTTATCAACTATATTTCTAATATATTAATTATATTTTTCTAATCAACTTATTTTACAAAATATTAACAAGCATATTGCATACTGGCGAGCTTATTGTTATTAGGCATTTTAATCTAACCAACTACAAGTAAAATCCTACTAATTAATTCCTTCTAAGTCCATGGAGTCCTTCTTTCTATTATTCATTGTTATAATCAGTCTGCTTATTGCTAATCAGCCGACAAAAGATACTTTCTCTCAACTGAGATTTAATTTTCTTGTAGTTAATTGTTTACTGAAACAATTTACTATAAATAAAACTTATTTATTGAATAAAGTGTTGATGTTTAAAAATTACCACGTAAGTATTTTATTAAGTACCGAATTATTTAAAAAATGTCGTTTACCACAATCACGATCGATTGTTTTTATTACGAGCTTTCGCTAGATTCATCTACAGCCTTTAAGAGACCACTATTAAACTCTATTAACAACTAGAAATCTATAGACCGTAATTATACTTGTTGAGCAGAAGTAATTGTATCTTCTGAAGATGTTTACTAAGTTTAGCGAAAGTACTTCAACAAATATCAATAATGATTCATGTCCGTAGAGTAAAATGATTTTGAAAACAATATTTTTATATAGAAACACTTGCTATGGGTACAACAATTGAAACAATACTTTGACGCATAATATAAATATTCCAATTCCATTTAAGGACCTTTTTTTCTTATAACTTGCCAAGAACATTAGAATTTGCAAATCAAGCAGCAGAGCTACTCATAAACTTCATACACTGAGCTCCTATAATTCTTCAAAAACAAAAATTGAGAACCTTGACATATTCTCAAACATCGTCGATACCTTCAAGCGTTTGATGAAAGCAAGTCAATAATCATTGTGATATTATAATTAAGAAATTGGCGCCATACTAAGATTGCCGATATAATGGATCGTATTACTGGATTAAAGAGGCAATGGGCTGGACACATGGCCAGACAAGGGGATTCCAGATGGGCACCCATAGTGGAGACCTTGTACAAATAATAGGAGTGTTGGATGACCCCCAAAAAGATTGTCTGACGACATTGTCCAAGTGGCCGTGTGGTAAAACCTGGATGCGAAGTGTATGGAAGAGGGCCTACATCCCGCTGTGGAGGGACAGGGCTAGAGAAGAAAAAGATCATTATGTACAGATAACATAAATAATTGTTACTTATTATTGTCTTTGAATGATGGGAGAAATGTGATTATGAAGCCATCTTGTGCATATAAATATCATTCATTTAGATTTGAATTCTAGATAAAAACTAATTGCCGACCTACGAACACAATTGGCATATAAATAATACGCGTTGGAACAACGTCATCATCTTTAAATAATACTTAATTTATTTGATGCGACAAAACCCTCTACTTTCTCTATGATAACCAAATAAAAACCCGGAACGAACTTTAATCAATGTGCTTTAAGTATCCAGTTAAATTAGAAAATACATTGTATTTCAAATTGCAAGGCGCTGTGATTTTCTAATGGCAATTACGGACAGAGACAAATATTGCAAGTTATTCATTCATACCATCACGACATATCACACAGTGAGGGGTAACCAGCAACAGGTGTGCTATAAAAATAAGCAGACATGTTGCTGGTTAAGAAATCATATATGTACAAGTTACATTACCACTAAGTATTCTCAGTTCCCGAGTTTTTGAAGATCCCGAGATTCGGAAGTAAATCTGAAAATTCCGGGTTTTCTCGGTAAACGATAATCTACAAAAAATGCATCATTACCCAAAAAAAGAGCATCGCGGACGGCCAAAGATCCTATCGAAAAAAACAAACGTTTTCATAAACATATATTTTTTAATCAATTAAAATATACCTTTTTTCAAAAGGTATATAATAAATTATTACATAATAGAGAATCATTGAAATATTTTTTATTTTATCAAAACGAGTACCTAACTCGACTCACCTTTTAATATCATTGTGTAAAATATATCCTTATTTTAATTGAAATTTAAAAAAAAGATAAATCAAATAAAATTTTTCGAAATCGTTAGTTTATTATTTAGAAAAAAATAAGCATTCAAAAATGCTAACGCATTTAATGCCTTTGCAGAAAGCCAACTTCTAATTTTATTAGCACAATTATTTCAGGGATAATAAAGCTTTGTAGAGCAACTCCAAATAAGGACTTAGATTTACAGAGGTCTCAAACAATTCAAAATCCTTGCTTAATTTTAACAAAAGATGTCGCTTCGAATTTCAAATTTTTGATCTCGATTCGAGATTGATTATTTTCCCGGAGATTCCCGGGTTCGAGAACGAAACCCTAATTGTTACATTATAACATGAAATCATAGACTGCTTCAAAACAGGTTTATAACCCAGTGAAGCTGTTTATGTTCGCATCAAGCTTTAAATCTCAAAGTTGTACCTAGATTGAAAACCACACAAGGACAAAAAACATACCAGAAATATTAACTCTTTCACCAACTATAGGAAAAAAGAAAAAAAAATTGAAGAGAGCAAAATCTATTACATAATATATGAGAAACTGTACAAATGCCTTTTTAACTCTAAAACTAACTTAAAGCTGGAATAATTTAAAAATAGATTTATTCAAATTGTCAGGCAATAAACTGTAAACAAATAAAATTGACGGCCTTCGTAGCTTAGTTGGTTAGATGTCTGACTGCTGATTCAAAGGTCCCGGGTTTGATTCCCGGCGGAGACACAGTTTTGAATTGAATTTTCAGTCTGGATCTGTGAGACGCTTAGTATCAAAATCTTCAGAATGTGGCAACTTGCAATTTTATTTATTTATTAAGAGAAAAAACCATTACGCATACACAATTTTTTAATAAGTAATAACGTTGATATATATGCAATCACAATATTTCCCATAGAGAAGTTACAAAGAAAAAATAGACGTGCTTAGACATAAAGGTAGAGATAAAAGTAATTAAATATAAAAAAATCTATAAATATTGGAAAAACGTATAATTTTCAATTCACGAGAATGGCGTTTTTTGAATTGAGTAGGTATTAAATTAATATTTGAGATAGTACCTGTGAGTTTTTCGATAAACTAACTAAAATAATATGGCATTCCGACACAGGCAATGCAGTGTCGTATCCAGAAATCACTAGCGGAGACATCCATTAAATATTTTTGGTATTATTATATTACACTGTATTCTATCTAGATGACTAGTAAATATATTCATTGTTAACAATAAAAAGAATAATAACATAGTAATGGGTGGCGAACCTCATTGCTGAACTATGTGAGATGTTACAAGTTATAAAAACAAAATTCTTAAATAAACTTTTAACACACTTAAAGAAATTTGACTGACTGCATAAATCTAATGAAAATGTAAATAATTATTTTACCAAGTCAACGTTTTTCACACAGATTTATAAAAATAACGGGAAAAATACAAGTTTTTAATGGAAAGTCAACTATAAAATTTAAAAAAAAATCTCCAATTGAAAATTTGGTGAATGCAGAAATCGATTAAAAAAAAATATACGTAAAAATAATATGGAGATATGGAGATCAAGTGCAGAATTGAGGTAGCAAGAGCTGCCTTTAATAAAATGAGATCTTTCTACTGCAACGAAAAGCTCAATATGGACCTGAGACAGCGGATGATGAGATGTTATGTGTGGTCTGTGTTGCTATATGGCTGTGAGACTTGGGCATTGAAGGTTAACACCATGAACAGGCTGGAAGCTTTTGAGATGTAGTTGCATCGCAGAATGCTCAAAATCCCTTGGACAGATCTGGTTACGAACTCAGAAGTCTTAAGTCGAGCCAGAACAACCGGGAAACTCTTGTCCACAATAAAGGTCCGCAAGATCACATATCTGGGTCACTTAATGAGGGGGGGGGAAGTATTACTTGCTCCAACTAATACTGAAGGGCAAGATAGAAGGTCGCCGAGGAACTGGAAGGAGACAGATGTCCTGACTGCGCAACATTAGGGAATGGACCGGCTTCAGGACCGTGGAACAGATATTCCGGGCAGCACAGGACAGAGAGGGATTTGCCAGAGTGATAGCCGACGTCGGGGGTTCCTGACATGGCACCGGAAGAAGATACGTAAAAATAACCGTTCTAAAAATTTCGGCGAAACGTGCATTTTAAATAGAAAATCGAATTATTAATATGTTTTGTGAGTCTATTAAAAACCTCTAAATATTAAATTTTATAAATATTACCTTTACTATTTTTGGGTTAAGTATTCAAGATAAAATTATGAATGTGTATTTTTATCACTTTTTTTTCATATAAAGTGTATTTATTCAATTAATATTCATTAATCGCTCCTAGCTCGTGGTGCATTTTGCCATAATTGAATAAGTCAATTAAAATACCGCGCAATAAAATTATGCACTATCTATGGAATTTTAATTAAATAACAAAAAGGAATACAGGCTGTGCAGGCGCATCAAATGTTCATAGTAAATTTAAATTTCTTACCATCTGAGATTTTATTGAGCGAAAGGCGCCACAAACTAGGTACGTATCAAAATTAATTAATTAAAGGCCTAACAAAACTACGCATTAATTAAAAGCCAAACAAAACTTAAAGCATTATTAAAACCGGGTGTTTCAAAAAAATGTACACCTACACGCGTTCGTTTCCTTAAACTGTCTTCTTTTAATCTGTAATACATCGAAATGTTTATTTGTTTATTCATTTTGATTAAGGGAACGTTTCAGGGCATTTTTCTAAAGAGGCTATAGAAGGCTATATAGTATATTTTGAAAATAATTTCCCCAGTAGCCTCAAAAGATACGTCTTTGAAATAAAGAACAGTTTGTATTTAAATCTTTATTCTTTTGCATGAATTTTTTGAAATTTGAATTTGTTTAATACTTTTCATGTAAAATTAGTTTTAGTAAAACCTTTTTTGATTTTTTATTGTAACTAAAAAACTACAAGGCCTGTGAAGTTGATTTTTATTTCGATCGAAAAAGAATATGAAAATCTTTCGGCTGAGTTTTTTAATATTGTAAAATTTTTATAACTGTTCTTGCTATTAAAAAAAATTCTAAATTTTCTTCACGAAAAAATATTCTATATGAATTCTTCGAACTTGTTGTGAGCAACTTTGTAGAAGTTCATTTTTATTTTTAATTTTATTGTATACCTGTGATATACAATATTTTTTCGTGTTGCATACATTAGGAGGTAATTTAGCGTGCATTTTTGTGTGCATCCATATACTCAGGGTATACAAAGACCTTAATATACCTATATATTAAAATCTCGTATCACGATGTTCGTACACGCTAATATGGCTGAAATCGCCTAACCAATTTCAATGAAATTTTTCTAAATTTGTAAGGTTGGTTTCGGATTGCATGATAGGTACGTTTTGGACCCAATAGATGGCGCTGTTATTGTGATATATAAAAAATATTTTTATTTTTTCAAAGAATTTACTTTTTTAGAATTCTTGTCCAAAAATACATTCAACCACAAATTTCGACTTTCCTACACCCCCCTAAGAATTATTTATAGGAAAAAGGGTCGTATTTCATTTTTCGTTGTGTAAGCTTTCAATTGATGACAGTGTGAACAAATTTATTGAAAAAAATAATAAGATTCATAAAATGAGGTCTATATAAAATGCGGTCTACATAGAAGGCGGTTTGTGGTAGAACAGTGTCAAAAACAGTCAATAGGTTCACACTTACTCACACACAAACTCACACACCCATACCATACGCTTGAAGATGAACAACTAGTATCTAGGTATGGAAGGAAAGAAAGATTAAGAGGATAGGTCGGCCTTCGTGGCTCAGTTGGTTAGGTATCTGACTGTTGATTCAAGGGTCCCGGGTTCGATTCCCGGTGGAGGCGCAGTTTTTAATTGTGTTAGTCTGGATCTGTTAGACGATTAATATCGTAAGTCTCCAGAATGCGGCAACTTGTTATTGGGTGCGTGTTAAATTAATATTTGACATATTACCTGTTAGTTGCCCGAGAAGTAATATAAAATAAAATAAAAAAATAGCATATTAGGTTATTGATTGCGTATCACCTTCAATAACAATTGATTATAGGTATTATTTTTATAATCATTTGTGAACATTATTTGGGTTATCCTGTATTATTGAAGTAGTTGGATTATCGGCCGACAAAAGCGACTGTTTTTTTTTTGCGATAATAGCGCATGAAAGAACATTCGCGGCGGGTGGTCAATCAGGCTTTCGTACGAAAGAAAAAGTACTTACCTTCTAGATCGTAGAAATTGGCGGGAAACGAGGTCATATGAGAGTGAAATGGCGGCGTTCTACGTCGACGTCGTTCCCGCCAAAAATGACCATAGACAAACAGAAGAAAATTGACTATAGACAAACGGAAGAAAAATGACCATTGATAAAAGAGGTGTGTTTTTAGACAGGTGCATGTCTCTTTATTAAATTCGTAACCTTTAATCTCTTTGGCAGTGATTAGTACCTACAGCAAATCTTCGTTAGGCATCGGCCGTCTTAAAACATATTATTTATTAGGCCATCATTGGAAATTATAAAACATGAATCACGGACAGTTATGACTATTTACAAATATAACGATACTCGTTATATAAAGTCTTCTATTTGGTATATGATATGTCCCATTATATAGTATAATATTTGACGAGTTCACTATAAAATATGTAGATTGCTTTTCAAGACTTTGCTTAATCTGCACTTTATTTAAAAAATGTGATAAATTTTTTTTGAAGATTATGTTTTGCAGTAAGTAATTAATTTACTTTGCATTGCTTTGTTTGATTTGTAGAAACCGCATTATGACAATAAACTCGCCTATGCTCACTTATTTTTAGGTGCCTACTTATAAAATAATATTGGATAAATTAAATGTAATTAAATTAAGTAAATTTATTATAAAAATATGTAAATAGGATACAGAAGATATCTTTTCAATAAAAAGTAGATAATATATCACAATTCGACATATGGAATTCTTCCCGAAAAGAAGAAGACCTTGTGCTTCGGGGAGGATCTCATAAAATTTACAATATAATATAAACACAACATAAATGTCAGCCTTCGTGGCTCAGTTGATTAGGTATCTGACTACTGATCCGAAGGTTCCATTTACGGTGGAGACACAGTTTTTAATTGTGTTTTGAGTCTGGATCTGTGAGACGATTAATATCGTTAGTCTCCAGAATGTGGCAACTTGTTTTTGGGTGCGTGTTAAATTAATATTTGACGAAGTACCTGTTAGTTGCCCGAAAAGCAATGTAAAAATAAAAAAAAAATAATAAAACTACGATTCATATTCAGGCACACAAAACTTCAGAGTTCAGAAAATTTTCTATATTATTTATTTATTTATTTAGTAAGATGTGTCGTTTTAAGAAGGTCTCAGTGCTATTTATATACGCTATTTGATTGTTATCTGTTTGTAATTGTCTTTTGTCTAACTTATATAACTTTTTATGTACCTATTTTTTACTTCGATTTATGTAAATTATATAACTTTTTTTTTCTTAAATTATGTAACTATTTTAACTTCTTTTTTACTTAACTTTGGTAACCAAATTTTATCTAATTTATGTAACTCTTACTTGTGTAACTTACGTGTGTGATTGAATAAGAGCTCATGTAATTTTGTATACATCCATAATTATGGAATTAGAGATGGGTGGTGGCAGAGCGGTTAGCGCGCTGGGCTAGCAACCCAGAGGTCGCGAGTTCGAATCCTGCCACGACCGATTTCCATTCACCTATAGTACAAGCATTAATGCTTAGTTTAGGGAATGTATAAGGATGTATATGTACGACATATTCATTCTTTTAAAAAAAAAAAAAAAAAATTGGACGTCCAGTACTCATAATTATAACCAATATTATTTTCTTTTTATGAAAATTGTAATCTGGATGTCTGTCGATGTACCCTTTTAATAAAATTAAAAAAAGATAAAAGGGAAATAACAAAAAAATAAAACTTCAATTTTAATCAAACTACATTTCATGTAAAGGTACACAAAACTTCAGAGTTCAGAAAAGTTACTCTTTGCAATTTACATAAGAGAAAAAAAATTATAGTCTTGTTGTCATATTTTAATTTAACTATATTTAATACATTGACTGTGTAGATTTCATCCACAGAAATTTGAGATACAAAAAATATTTTTTAATTCTTCCTTTTTCAGAGGATAATTGCTGTGTATTTTTTTTACGAAAATGTCTTTAAAGAGCCATATATCGGTGTTATTTTTCTGAAACGAGAAAATAAGCGGTATTCGCGAAAAAAGATCAAAAATCGAGTCAGGTTCATCACAAACGCGAGTAATTTATTGTCTCTTCTAACAAGTAATATGTGTGGCTTAAAAATGAAATTAGAAGGATATTTCCACTGATAAATAAATGGGATCTTTGTTTGTACAATCTTTCCAGTGAAAAACTTTCAATAGCAACATTTTAAGTAAGTATATATTTATTGAATTCACACCATGGATAAGTATTTCAAGTATTTTAATCAAAACATTGTGTAATATTTTAGATAACACGTGAAAATTATAATTAGATATATCAAGCTTATGTTAGAGTATTATTTGTTTTGATTCATTGCTTGTTTTCAGCATTTTAGATATAATCGATTAATAATAATATCACAATCGTATGAAAGTTTTTGCCAACGGCATATACATATATATATATATATATATATATATATATATATATATATATATATATATATATATATATATATATATATATATATATATATATATATATATATATATATATATATATATATATATATATATATATATATATATATATATATATATATATATATATATATATATATATATATATATATATATATATATATATATATATATATATATATATATATATATATATATATATATATATATATATATATATATATATATATATATATATATATATATATATATATATATATATATATATATATATATATATATATATATATATATATATATATATATATATATATATATATATATATATATATATATATATATATATATATATATATATATATATATATATATATATATATATATATATATATATATAAATTTATAACGTTCGGTTTATTGCATCAAATGATTTCCTGTTGATTACAGCTCTTTATACTATAGCCGAATGCACTTTTGATGTGAAATATCAGATAAAAAATATTATATGCGGTGAAATATCATCCAAACTCGTGTTCACATTATAATAAATAAAGATTATTATCGGTTTCATTTGACTTTCATTTCTAGATACAAATTAATATTCAATATGTCAATAAACTTTTAATATACCAACGTTCGTGTGAATACATAAATTTAGAACTATTTATTATGCAATTAAGTTTTTTTTTTACTTATGGCATTGCACTGTTTTATACATTAATACAGTTAAATAAAGCAGAAGTTATCACCTAAGCTGTTTACATTGGTTTTGGAGGGCATATTTATAACTTTGAACTGGGAAGACAAGGGAATAAAAATAAATGGAATAAACTTAAACTACCTCCGCTTTGCAGATGACATAGTGCTCATAAGTGATGATCTGGAAGAACTTCATATTATGATAAAAGAACTCCACGATACTTCCCTAATGGTCGGCCTGGAAATCAATATTAACAAAACGAAAATCATGAGTCCATCTTTACAGCACTATCACAATTGATAATAAAATAATTGAAGCTGTTGAAGAATACGTATACCTTGGACATAAGATAAAATTAGGAAAGGATAACCAGACAGCAGAAATACCCAGAAGGATCGGACTAGGTTGGGCAGCCTTTGGGAAACTTAAACATGTCCTAAAAACAGAGATATTCCCACATGTTTGAAAAGAAAAGTGTTTGAAA